>CM075887.1:5812922-6070197 GCA_038021265.1 Cyprinella venusta
TGAATAATGTATTTATGTTCAAATATTATTATTTTATATTGTTTGTATTATATATTGAATGAATTCAGTGTTTTGAATAATAAAACTGATAACTGATAAGAGTAATAAACATAATTATTAATCGATTAATACAGTAGCATTCAAAATAAAATTAATAATGCAAATAAAAAATGTTATTTTTATATAAAATATTTATATTTATATATAATATAAATTATATATACAGTATGTACATGAAAATATATATTTTTTAAAATATATATAAGCATGTGTGTGTATTTATATATATAAAATAATTATACACAGTGCACCCACATATATTATGTAAACACAAACTTTTATTTTGGATGCAATTAATCGCAATTAATCGTTTGACAGCCCTAATATAAATATAATAATAAATAGAATAACAATAATAACAACAAATATTGTAATTGCTTTTTAAAGGCTTTTATTGTTGATGTTATTATTATTATTTACAGGGAGTTGCATAACAACAACAATAATAATAATAATAATAATAATTGTATTTACTGAGTGCCCTTTTTGATTGACAACAGACAATCGCTTATTTTTAAATTATTTTCAAATTTCATGTTTTTCTAATAATTTGTACGTTTTCCAATATAAAATATAAACATTTAAATATAAAACAATATATATATATATATATATATATATATATATATATATATATATATATATATATGTTAATTTAAAAAAATGTTTTTTTAATATATTTTCACAATATAAAACATTTCATAAATGTAACCACAGTTGCATTATAACCCATGGGGGGAAAAATATAATTTCACAAGTATCAATGTTTACTCTTTTAACAATATATAAATATGAATAACAATAAATATAAATAACATGAGAAATAAAAAAGATGGTTTTGAATATTAATATAATAATTTTTATTGCCTTATCTTTTAACTATGAATGCTTTAAACTACATAAATATTATAATGCATTTAGTTGCACTAATTACTATTGTTTTAGGCATACATAAACAGTGAAATCTGAAGTCATGAAGTCATAGTCCATGTTAAAATGAAGAGGTGCATGGGAATGCAGTCACGGGGCTCTACGATCCTTCAGTCCCCCGTCCCACTCCTCCCTGGCGTTTGCCCAGCGGGCCGGACGGTTGGCGATTGCCGGACGGCCTTTATTCCGCCATAATAAATGTGTCTTTGTGGCCTCATATAGGCAGCACAAACAAACTGTTGTTGACAGCAAACACTGCATCTTGTGTGGGGCTCGCTGTCCCGACGGCCTTTCTCTGGGGTCAGATGGATATAACGCCCCATGAACAAATCAATAATCCATCTCTCTCCCTCTCTATACTCTGTGTTGATTTGTTCATCACATTGCAATCTGGGAGTGGACTGCCTCAGATGACTGTTCAATTATGGCTGATGAATTGTTTTGCAGTGATGAATCAGTGATCTTGATCCAGTCTAAGATGTGTGGGTTAGGTTTATTTTTATTTATTTCGTTTAATTTTGGGTACTGGATTTCCCTAATGTCACGGTCACCAGCTCTGTCACCTCTATGGCATACACTTCCCAGCATCCCTCATGTTTTCCACCTGCACACTATCAGCCATCACCTGATCATCACATCATCTGCTCGCTTTCTGTTAACCAGTGTTCAACCAGTGTTCAAGTGAGTGTGTGTGCGTTTGTGTGTGTGTGTGTGTGTGTGTAAACCTCCTGCCTAAACCTGTGTCAGTTGCGTTTTTTTTTTTTAATTTTTTTTATTGGAACTAACAGTTGAACATTAACTTCAATAATTAAATTAAATGTATTAAATTAAAATGACACCATTTTATTCGTAATATTAAATGGAAAAAAAACTTAAAAAATAATAAAATAATTAATAAATTATAGTTTTATTTTAAACTTGATATTTAATAAATAAATAAATAAAATTAAATAATACCATTTTAGATGTAATATTAAATTACATTTGAAACTAATAAATTCATAAATAAAATCACAAAATAGTGAGACCATTTCACAGATAATCTTGATATTATATAAAATTAAATAATTATTAAATGTATCAATAGATAATAAACATTGAATAAATCAATGTAAAATAATTAAAAACACACTAATATGAGACCCTTTAACAGGTAAACTTAATAGCCTGTTACATCCTATTAAATTAAAATACATTTTAAAACTAAATGAATTATTAAAATAAATTAATAAATGAGGCGCTTTAACAGTTAAACTTTAATATTCAGTCAAATTAAATGTTAATGAATAAAATAAATGTGTAAAATAATCCAAATAATTAAATTAAAATAATAAAATAATGCTTTTTGGTGCACTAATATGGTGCTTTAACAGTTAAACTATAATATTAATTGTGTTCTCCATCATGATTTTAAATTGTGTGTGTGTGTGTGTGTGTGTGTCCTTGTCTGGCTGTGAACAATCACCTCTGTAAAAAACGACAGAATAAATGAGCTTTTGTTGGCCGCTGGATTGAGGAACCTGTTCTCCCCCTGTACTGTGCCAGCCATATGATTGGCGGCCCAGTGCACTCTGGGATACGGGTGGTGGCCTAACAGAGGACTCATTCTGAGCTCCAGCCACGCTCAAGATCACGTGCTCTCATTGACTACTGTTTCCTTACTACTGCTATGTCTATCGCTTCTATCAATCTCGACTAAAATGAAGTTAAAGAAACAAAAATACAAATGGTAAAAAGTTGCCTGTTTAAGTTAGTTTTTAAAAACTCCAAAATCCTTTTTTTTTTTTTCATTTTTATCTTTGAGTGAGTCTTTTTAATCAAATCTAAAAGTGATTATAAGAACTTCCGACCAATGGGTTTTCACAGTGTGTGGAGCTACTACTTAGATGGCCTTTGAAAATATTCTGAAACATAAAAAGAATAATTTTAGTGCTGTCAAATCGATTAATTGCGATTGATCGCATCTAAAAGTTTGGAAGCATTATTATTTTTAATGTTTTTGAAAGAAGTAATGGTATCCAAAACACATCAACTGACTACAGGGGTTCCCCAGGGTTCAGTCCTTGGACCGCTCCTCTTCTCCATTTACACCACAAATACTTTTCTATTTTAATATACTTTCAAATATAATTCATTTCTGTGATGCAAAGCTGAATTTTCATCAGCAGCAGCTATTGGTCAGTCTTCATTGTCACATGATCCTTCAGAAACAGTTGTGCTGCTTAATTTTGTATGACCTGTGATATATTTTTCAGGATTATTTGCTGAATAAAGTTAAAAAGAACAGCATTTATTCAAAATAGAAATATTTTCCAACTATGCAAATGTTCACTATCAAAACTGAACACATCTTTGCCGATTAAAAGTATAAATTTCTTTAAAAATAAGATTTTTTTTACCGACCCCAAACTTTTGAATGGTAGTGCATATTGTTACAATAGATTTCTAATTATCTTTTTTTTTCTATTAATTTTTTTTATTAATTTCTGACAATATTTATCTTTGCGTTATTATTAATCTAATGTTTTTGTGGCCTTAAATTTCCATCCATGAATTGAAATTGCAAAAAAAGTCCACAAAAATAAATAAAAATTACCTAATTTTGAAAGGTCAGGTAAGGACACATTAATTCCTGCCTGACTTTTTCTTTTTTTTTTCTTTTTTTTTTTTTTTTTTTTTGTAAAGCATCTCAGGGTCTTAGATGATAGCAAACCAATGTCAGTTAATGCCTGCATATTTGTGCACATAATTATAATAGAGTGATTAAGAAACAGTCATTTGAACTGCCGAAGCTGGTAAATGCGTTTTATCCTGCGTTTTAGCCTGCTTTTCACAGGAAAACGGTGAGGAACAAGGATTTACAAGACAATTACGACCTAATATTTCATCGCTTGACCTTCTGAACGTTAAGGAACGAAATGTGTGTTCTGTTTGCGGGTGGTTGATCCGAGAGAGAATTTAGTATGTTTGGCCTCATTCGTGTGTAAGGCGCTGAAAGAAAGTCTTTAGAGTTATTTTTCAGTCAGGTGAACTTTTCTCTCCATACAAATCACCCAGCGAGATTCACTGGCCTTCCTGTCGCTTTGGCTGTTGCCATGGCGATGACCTGTTGCCGCGCTGCAGTGGCGGGTTTTCGTTCCCATCTCGCGCTGTGCCAGAAAGGTTCGCCAAAAACGCTGAGTCATCGCCTGGCAACGAGCCACGGCAACGGACAAAAGCAGCTCTCCAGGTGCTAAGTACTTAAGGCCTTATTTAAAAAAATTCATACGCTTCTGAACTTGAAAATATTTTCCAAAGTATCAAAACTTGACATTTGACAAAACCGAGTCGAAATTCAAAATGTTTTATATATGACCACGTGGTGGCATTGCTGGATTTGATGCTGACTGCCATATTCTATTCAAACATGCATCCAGCGTCTTTTAAAACTATTAAGAATACGGCTTAACACGCATATAAGGCATATATTATAAAGCATCATTTATTTTTATGGACTGTTTTGGGGTACACTTGATTTGTGTAATCTCAAGTGTTGTTTACGCCGCCATTTTCTTAACCACTTTCTTGCTTAACCACTAGGTAGCAGACTTGGCTTTTTTTGTGATTTGTTACAGTCCTGCAGGCTCACTGATCTGCTTCCACAGATAAACCATCCAGTTAACAAGATCTATAAGCCACTTAACCCAGTAAAACAAGCTGCCATGTTACAACTCCCCAAATTAGGGACTACAGTGGAGGATATTGTATTATTTTCATTATTATAATTGACAGTATAATTATTGTATTTCATATTATAATATTTCTGATATGATATTATTATATGGTCACGTTTTTTTATTAAAACATCACATATCTCAATAAGAATGTGATCATCTCAGCCGTGCAACGTTTTACCATGCTTAATTCTCCAGGTTTTCCTCTATAATCAGCACAGAAAATAAAAAAAGTTTGCTTTCAGTTTATTTGATTAAAAGTTTACTGTTATGTAAAACTTTCATGCATTTTTATTGCTCTTCGTGCATGAAAACGTACGTGTTTTTCAAAGAGGAATTTTCAGATGTCCACTTGAGTGAGTCCATTTCTGAGAGGCATTTCTGACTGGCCATTCGGAGGAAAAATAAATCCACGTAATGGTTCGCCACTTTGTGGCAGTGCACTAAAGTCCAATGTAGAGTTTGATGTGCAACTGTGCAATCAAAACCCATACAAGAAATGGCTTTTTGAATAGCTGACCACTATGGTGACCTAAAGCATTTTAGTAGCATTTCACTAGCTTCAAAGTTGTTGTGGTAGTTAGTGAGTAACTAGCTACAGTACTTTCAAAAGCTAGCAACAACGCTAACTTTACAAACGGTAGCTGTTTTCAAAACTGTGTAACTTGTCTATTAAAAAGCTACTTTTTCCAGCTAGTAGCAGTTGCTATTTGTGTCACATCGTATCGCTGAGGTAAATGTGTTTCTCTTCAGAAAAAAAACAGGCACATTTTAGCTTAATTGCTTAGCTTCAATGCAGCTAGCTATGTTTTATTGGTTAAGTTAACAGCTTTTTCAGCTTAAATAGCCCAGCTTTTAGCGTGACGAGCTACAGTTTTAAAGCAGCTTCCCCAACACTGCTGTGTTAGCGAGTTAGCAAGACTTTGTTGAATGTCATTTAGTTAGCATCCACGATGGTGGCTATAACACAGGCTATATTTCACATAGCAGGTTTGGTGGCATGCTGCTATAAAAATGAAATGAGAAATGGGCAGCCACTTGCTGGGTTCATGCACTTTTTCTATTGAAGCCTGTAATGTTCCAAACAGGGCTGCCGGGTCGATTGGCAGCAATAGCTGAATCAATATCTGGCCCTTTTGCGCTACTTAGTGAAAAGAGGTTTGATCTATAGCATAGAATTGGTTTGGCTATATCAAGGGTCATATGTTTGTAAGCGGCCTTTGAGTCAGTCGCCTGCTGAGGTAATTAGAAACGGATGTAAGACTTCCGCTCAACTTCCCTGAGATTAACAGGTGAAGTTCAACATGAATCCCTTTGCACAAACAAACATTTACGTTCACCTATAAATAACGATGCTCTCGTGCGACAGTTTCGCAAAAGTACAGTGTACAATTTAAATGTTACCCTCATGACTTCATTAACTTGCTGACAGCAACTAAAATGAAGATCGAGGTGTGTAGTATTTGGACTTATAACCAGACATCGTCTCATTATTGTCCCGTAGTAAACAAGCTTTGCGATCTGGCAGAAGCAGGCGCAGTAATTAAACTGGATCAAGTGGATTATGTGGCCCTTGTGATGAATTGGCAGTTTGGCACTGGAAAACAGTGTGGCTTGTCCTCACCTTATGTCAGCCCGCACTTAGACACACATAAACACAAACACAGACACACACACTTTTGAAATATATTTTTGTGTTTTCTGAAATGTAAACATAATATAACAACTATGAACCCAACTCTTCATAATTATTTGATGAAAAAAGTTATAAAGGGACCAGCAACTGTTCTTTAAAACGTCTTATTTTGTGTTCAGCAGACGGAAGAAATTCACACAGGTGCAAGAGTGAGTAAATGATGACAGAATTTACATTTTCAATTTTCATTTCAAGGGACAGACACAAAAACGGTGCGGTTTTGCTCCAAGATAAAATGTGTACTATAGCCTATAGAATGAATATGGGAAGTATGAATGAATTTCGGATGTACGAATGAATTTTGCATGTACTACTTGCGTGGCTTCACTGCCATTCATAAATCCTCCTTTATGGATGGCCTCATCTCCATTGACTTCAGTATCTCACTTCAGAATCGTTTCACCTACTGTTTTTTGGAATACATATTCAGACAGCAAAATCCCCAGTGTTAAATTAACACTGAAAGTGTAAATTATATAAACTCTGAGCAGAGTGTTAATGAGATTAATTGAATGATAATTGAGCATTATTGAAGACACATAACAAGCAGAATCAATGAAGGAGAAAACCATAATTTCAAGTTACCATTATGGTGATCATTGTTCACTTTAGTTGGGCTCTTGACCCTTAAATCGTTGAGTACATGAGTTATAACAGCCAGATGAATAAATAGAAAAGGTGACAACATCAAGTGTCTTCAATAATACTCAATCATCACTCAGTTAATCACTTAATTATCTCATTAACTTTAACACTGCTTCAGTGTTCATTTAACACTCTTTTGGTGTACTATTTTTCACATACTATACAGTAGGGAAGTATCCGACTTTGGACGCAGCGACAATGTCTGGGTCACATGTCAGCCTTTCCTTTGGGTAATTGACAGGAACAGGAATAGTAAATCCAGGTCACCTGGCTGCTTGTAATGTGAGGTCAGTATGCTGGACGGACATAAGCTCTTTAGCCAGGTTTCACCTCACTGCGACACAGACTGCGCTCCCACTCACAGAAAACACAGCGTAAAATTAATAAAGACCTTTACATTTTTATGCTTAAAAAGGTTTTACACCTAAAGAAAAGTATGTTTAAAACCTTTGCAATTTCTGCACAGATTTTAGCGGAGAGGCTAATGCTAATCAGTTGTTTGGGAGCTAGCAAAAACATCTGCTTAAAGCTAGCATGCTACTACTGTTACAACGTAAATGATAAAGAGTGATTCTTCATTTTTGAGTGATAAATGCTCTTAAAGGACTACTCTGGCGCAAAATTTAACCTATACCTATCTTTATAAATCTTTGGTTTGCATGTAGGGACCCTCATTATGCTACTGTGTTAGTGTGGGGCTATTTTGAGCCTTGTTAGCGGTATTAACTAGCGATTTTTATTTTTCATTACTCTATGCCCTATATACTAGCATTATAAGCTAAACAGTTTTTAGAGATAAATCTCTTTACATTCGATTATCATGAAAACAAATCTCAGAGAACGGTCGACTAGCTACCAATGTGTTGTTAGACCAAAGATTCATTTTGTGATGGAGTTCTCCTTTAATGTTAAAGAGTTTCCACTGTGAAGAGGACATGTTCAGGCATGTTTCCTCTCACAATGAATGAATTAGCATTCTTGTTCTAATAGCAAATGTGGAAGCGGTTCAAGAATGCGTAATCCTTTATTAAGTCGATATTTAATCAACCTTGGAAACTTTACCAAAACATAACTGTAATTTATCATTTAACATGTTTAAACAGAAACACAATGGCAGAAAGAATTTTTGATCTCAGGAAAAAAAAACCCTCATTTGTTTGGAATTAGTTCTGTTGGGGAAAAAATTGTTCAGGGGGTAGATGAGGTTTTGGATTTTTATTTATTTTCTGTCTGGGTTTGTTTATTGTTATTCCTCTCATCATTTTTAATTACTGTTCCCGGTTTCGAAAAAAAAAACAAAAAACTCAAAAAACAGAGAGAAATAAATAAAGAATGAAAGGTTTCCATTATTATGAGCCGATGTAAAAACTCTCAAGCTGTGTGTGTGTGTATATATATATATATATATATATATATATATAGTATATTATCTATTTGTGGGTCATTGACCAAAACCAAAAAGGTAATTTTCCTTATAGTGTCTTTATATTGAAAACCATGGCCACCATTAATCTAGCAGTTACCATATAAATAACATAATACCCAATAGATTTTCCTTTTCCCGATAGTACAGTACAGCAGTAAATCTGTAGTGTCATGGATGGTGTAAGGCAAGGATTTACTGTAACCCGCTCATTCTCATTTGGGTTCGTTTTCATTTAGCCTAACTTCGTAAGTGCTGCGGTGAATGACGGGATTTTAATTTGTCTAATTTAATTTCGTTATGCTTGTTTAATGGCCCGTCGTAAAGAAAAGAAATGGCCGGACATACTGTACACCTTTAGAAATCTGTCCAAATGCTTGATGAGTTTACAAAGCCACAATGAAGGAGATTTGCCTGGCAAGACAAAATGTAAGACAGCTGACTTCATCATAATTACTGTACTGAGATATAATATTGGCCACTTGTCATAAATCCATCCACATAATGAAGTGATATATGGGTATAAACCAATATATCACATCTGAGACGAAGATGTATCACCGTGGGGCATGTCAGCATGTCACTTCCCGTCTGTGTCGAAACGGCGGGAAAGTGCACCATAACTTCATAAGATTAGCCTTTCATCTTTATTCAGCCCTACACACACACACATACACAGAATCTTTCTATTTTAATCACAATGAGTGTGATGTAACCGCACCAGATGTCTGGATTTTCTTTGTTTGGAAGCTCACTTGCACATACAGCAAAAATATTTTTATCTCACTATATTGTTATGTTATAAAGAGAGCATGTTTGAAGTAACATTTTAACCGATAAATAGTCAATTATTATTATTTTTTACTGTAAGGTGATAAGGTGGTCCACCAATGCATGTATAATGTTATTATTAAGATTATTAACATTATTATATTGTAATGAAACAAAAATGGTGAATTTTTGATTTATATTAAAATATGTTTGTATTGTTATTTTATATCTCATTTTCTTATAGTATTTGTTACTACTACAGTACATGATATAACTTATTTCATTATTTGATGCTACTAACTGAAATAATTTTAATAAAAAATAAATACAATTATTTTATTATAAATTAATTATATGTATCGATTCTATTGGCCATTTGTTATGGTATATATGCCATTATTTTATTTTATGTTACATATAGATAGATAGACAATATTTTTTTTGTTAATACAATGAAAGAGTTTGGTTTAAACAACAGAAAATCGAAACAATGTTATCTTAACCACGTAAGTTTATTTGACAAAAGAAAAAATGTTGTGATATCAAAAAAAATTACAATACGGACGGACAGACAGACAGATCCAGACTTTTATTTTGTTTGTTTGTTTGCTTGCTGTAGGGCCTCAGCTGCAGAAAGAGCCTGAAATAAACCAACAGTGTCATGCAGAGAAAAGACTTCTCATCTCTCTGAGGAAAAAGAGATACAAGCTTCATACCATGCATCTGCCAGACCTGTCAGTAAGGCCTGTTTTATCAGGTCACATTGTCATGGATTATGGATGTTACTGTGGCAACCTGATAGGATGGAATGCTTTGTCTCTGTGTCTCTCGGTCTTTCTCTCTCTCTCTCTCCTGCATATGAGCAGTGATTTCTGAAGGGTCCTTCTATCTCTGAGCCGTGCTTTCAGGCCACTTCCCTCCATCAAACAGCTGATAAAACGGTCCAGGGAGAGAGAGAGAGACTGCTTTGCCGGGCGTGTACCGTGGCTTGTGAAATGGACCAGTTAAACTCCAGTAAGTGTGAATATATCTCGCTGTGAATAAATGTTGTTCTTTAATATTAAAAGACTACATTAAGCTAGCTACCAAATGCTTGAGTGATTTTTCGATTACAGGAAGCAAATCTGCTTTATTTTCATCTCAGCGTGCCGGCTGAGTATAGTCTGTTGCGAGAAACCATTAATACACAACGTGTAATGATACTTCGGTAAACAAAATTTGTCAACTATAGTGAAGGGCTCACTATTTGCTAATAGAGAGAACCGGCCAGCAGGGGCCATTTAATAAGAATTCAAGAGTCCTAATAGCTTCTGCTAATGATTTCTAATATCTCTGGAAAAAGCTAACTGTTAGCATTCACATTCATCTCAATGGGAAATTACGAACTGGAAATATGCGACTTGGATGGACCCCAAAAGCTATTTGTAATGCCTATCTGAAAAGCAGAGTTACCTATAGCTAGCAGGCAGCGTTATTATGTTACCTATCAACTAGCATGGTGTCTATCTGAAACATGCTAGCAGTGTGATAATACGTAGCACCCTAGCAACCACTTAGCAACACCCTAGCAACCACATGAGTACCCAGCAACCAATTAGAAACACCATAGAAACCCCCCAGAATGCCCTAGCAACCGCATAGCAACACTGTAGTAACCACCCCGCGTGCCTTAGCAACTGCACAGCAGCATATAGCAAGCACAATATGTTTTCAAAATATGAACAAATTAACTATTATCAATTTGCAAATTACCTATTATAAATGAAATATTAACTATAATAGTATCAATGATACTAAAAAATAACACTCACTGCTTGTTGGCTAATCAGCCAACAGTCTGCTAAAATGGTCAACTAACCATCAAATATAATATTGTAGGTGCCATATATACACTCACCGGCCACTTTATTAGGTACACCTGTCCAACTGCTCGTTAACACTTAATTTCTAAGCAGCCAATCACATGGCGGCAACTCAGTGCATTTAGGCATGTAGACATGGTCAAGACAATCTCCTGCAGTTCAAACCGAGCATCAGTATGGGGAAGAAAGGTGATTTGAGTGACTTTGAACGTGGCATGATTGTTGGTGCCAGAAGGGCTGGTCTGAGTATTTCAGAAACTGCTAATCTACTGGGATTTTCATGCACAACCATCTCTAGGGTTTACAGAGAATGGTCCGAAAAAGAAAAAACATCCAGTGAGCGGCAGTTCTGTGGGCGGAAATGCCTTGTTGATGCCAGAGGTCAGAGGAGAATGGCCAGACTGGTTCGAGCTGATAGAAGGGCAACAGTGACTCAAATAACCACCCGTTACAACCAAGGTGGGCAGAAGAGCATCTCTGAACGCACAGTACGTCGAACTTTGAGGCAGATGGGCTACAGCAGCAGAAGACCACACCGGGTGCCACTCCTTTCAGCTAAGAACAGGAAACTGAGGCTACAATTTGCACAAGCTCATCAAAATTGGACAATAGAAGATTGGAAAAACGTTGCCTGGTCTAATGAGTCTCGATTTCTGCTGCGACATTCGGATGGTAGGGTCAGAATTTGGCGTCTACAACATGAAAGCATGGATCCATCCTGCCTTGTATCAACGGTTCAGGCTGGTGGTGGTGGTGTCATGGTGTGGGGAATATTTTCTTGGCACTCTTTGGGCCCCTTGGTACCAATTGAGCATCGTTGCAACGCCACAGCCTACCTGAGTATTGTTGCTGACCATGTCCATCCCTTTATGACCACAATGTACCCAACTTCTGATGGCTACTTTCAGCAGGATAATGCGCCATGTCATAAAGCTGGAATCATCTCAGACTGGTTTCTTGAACATGACAATGAGTTCGCTGTACTCAAATGGCCTCCACAGTCACCAGATCTCAATCCAATAGAGCATCTTTGGGATGTGGTGGAACGGGAGATTCGCATCATGGTTGTGCAGCCGACAAATCTGCGGCAACTGTGTTATGCCATCATGTAAATATGGACCAAACTCCCTGAGGAATGCTTCCAGCACCTTGTTGAATCTATGCTACAAAGAATTGAGGCAGTTCTGAAGGCAAAAGGGGGTCCAACCCGTTACTAGCATGGGGTACCTAATAAAGTGGCCGGTGAGTGTATATATATATACCATACATGTAAATACATTATGGTGTGTTTATATATATATATATATATATATACAAACAATAAAAACATAAAATAAATATATTTTATGTATTTAAATAATACAATTTTATCATTTTATAAACAATGATTTTGTAGGATTACTAAGAAAAACACTTAATAGTATACAATAAAAAAAATGTATATTTCATTTATTCGCAGTATATTTGTGGCCATTGTTTGTATATTTAAAATGTATTTCATTGCATTTAATTACTGTGTGAATTTGCGGAGAACAGATTGTTGAGGTGATAGGCTTCTCAAAACTCAAATGCAATTTGATCCCCTGGGTCCAACTGTTAATGTTTTGAACTTCTACAATACACTTATTTAACACAGTTAACTCTCCATTTATGTTTTTTACAGCAATGATCAGTAAGTACTTCACTATCTAACGACGAGCAGATGGACTCAGCATGTGGAAATCATCTGGGCCACACGCACAATGCAGTGATCGGAAGAGCTTTTGTCATCCAGTAATTGTTACCATCTCCAGTCTCTAATCTTTCAGAGTCATTCCGGACATTGATCTGAGGCCAGCTTTACTGTCTCGTTAAAACATTGTGTCCGAGAGACGTGCTCGTGAATTAGCTTGACGTTTCTACTAATCAAGCTAATCAATCACATTGATATTTTCTATAGCATCTCTAGTTAGACTTTTATAGTAGTGGTATCTAAACCATCAGCTAGCTAGCATTATGCTAATCTAATCAGATCTGAGACCACTCATGCAGCAGAGTCCACTTATTCTTAATGTGGTTTGACATCTTATCAAAAGGTCAGAGTAGAAAATTAGCTTGAAGTATGAATGGTGAAATATTTAGCTATTTTTAGCAAGTTTTATGTGCGAGTTGGGCTTAAACTCTGAATCTAAAGTTGCATCTGACTCATCCCTGTGTCTAATTAAGATTGAGACAGTCCCACTGACGCTTTAGCAAAGAGACAAAGGCTCAGTATCATGACATATTCACGTTGCCATGGCAGTCAATGGTCTTTTGAACGTCCCTGGACGAATAGCGACTCAAGCGCTAATTAGCCAACAGATTGAACAAGAGGCTCAGGCTCCACATGTTTAGAGCAGCTTTGTGGCCACTGTTTTAGGCTGATGAAGCGGTCATTTTACGTGCCAAAGAACAGCATGTGGTTGTGCCGACTTCTTACAGTAGTTGAAGTGAATCACTCCTGCTAGGCTAGTCGTAAAAGACAAACCTTTGTTGTAAGGTTTTGCTCTTTTGGAATACCATTGCTTTTTTGGAATACAAACTCATAAAAAACGGTATTTTCCACAATATAATGTCCACACTCTAAAAAATGCTGGGTTGTTTTAACCCAATTTTGGGTCAAATATGGACAAACCCGAAATGTTGGGTTAAAAATGTAATGTAAAAATTTAACCCAACGGCTGGGTTAGTCCATATTTGACCCAAAGTTGGGTTAAAACAACCCAGCATTTTTTAGAGTGCACTGATAGAGGTTACTGTGTGTACAGAATTGGACACAAAAGTGTAATAAGCAATATTACTATTGTTTCACTATGGTTGATGAAGTAAATCACTCCTAGGCTACACTCTAAAAAATGCTGGGTTGTTTTAACCCAACGCTGGGTCAAATATGGACAAACCCGAAATGTTGGGTTAAAAATGTAATGTAAAAATTTAACCCAACTGCTGGGTTAGTCCATATTTGACCCAACGTTGGGTTAAAACAACCCAGCATTTTTTAGAGTGTAGTCTTAAAAGTGTTGTTTATTATTTGGATGGTAAAATGGGACCTCTTATGCCCCTTTTCAAAGTCTTGATAGGTTTTCTTGATTGATTGTTAAAAAACATTATTTTTCACATAATTTACATTGTTGCAGCACCTATCTTCACATTCTGTAAGTAACGCTCTGTTTAGTGCCACTCTCTATGAAGCTCCTCCTTCGGAAAAGCGCAATGTGCTCTGATTGGTCGGCTGGACAAGTGTTGAGATTGACAATGTTGAGCCAGCCCGTTCTCATCCCAAGACGTCATATAACTGACGCTTGACCATACGTCAACATCCGTCATTTTAAGGCCCGTACACACCAGGACGAACAGCGCGTGTTATTCGTCAGCGTTGTGTTCACACCCAAGCGATTTTCGCTGACGATAATCCGAGTGAACATGCAAATTCATTCCCTGACAATAGATGGCACCAATTTGCCATTCAATTCCACTCCATAACAGTTATCTTTTATCAAGATGTGTGTAGTCACTGTCGCGTTTGTCATATAGTTCTTTATGTTCTAGCACCAACGAGAACAGCAGCTCTACATTCATCTTGCCTTGCATCTTCCTCGTCTTATTTCTTCCTGGCTGTGTAGACGGTGACGCGTATATCTTCTTCACCGTTGCATATGTGTGCTCGGTTAAGACCGTTTTGTGTTTGAGCGCCCCCAAGTTGTGTTTTACTTTCTCTTCAGAAGCTCCAAACACGTGAGCAAAAGCGGCAATTTCATTGGTCGGATAGTTTTTGACGCGGCACGTCAAACTTAAAAAAAACGAACCCGAGGCGTTTTTAAAAAAAAAATTAAGCTTTTACGCGTGGCGTTTACGTGTCGGTGTGAACACTCACTCTGGCGCCCTTTGTTTAGTCACGAGGCGTTAAACGTCGGCGAATAACGCTCGCGAAATTCGTCCCGGTGTGAACAGGCCTTTAGGGTACCCTTTAACGTCAGTTAGATGACACTATCTAATCCTAACCCTACCCCAGACCTAAACCTACCTGTGTCATCTCACTGATGCTAAAGGTAAAGCGTCAGTTGGATGACGCCCTAGGATCGTCATCTATCTGACGTTAAAGGGTTCCCTAAAACGTTGGATGTTGACGTATGGTCAAAAGCGTTAGTTAGATGACGTCTTGGGATGAGAATGTGTTGGTTGAGTTGGTTTGGGAAATGTAATACCACAACCGTGAGTTTCAACACACTACTAACTATCTCTAACTCAAACAGGCCTTGCCTCCTTTTTTGTGTATGGCTTGGGTGGGAATTATTTAAATGAGGAATATTGTGACGCGTACGTTACAAAAAGAAAACTTAAGACTACAATTGAGGCGTTTCAGGGAGTTCAGAAAATAACTGACTTTGGAGTGACTTTTTAACCTTGCAAGCCTTTTTCATGCTCAAACAGCAACATCACACACTAAAGAAGGTTTTAAAAAAGTATTTCAGGACTCAATAACAAAAAAAAAAATAACATTGACAGTTATTCTTATGTGTTTGTGGACACCCTGAAGGAGAATGAGCAACGCGGAAAGGCAATTCATTTCGCTTCACTATAACCTTGCTTCCGCTGAGAGTTCACGGCTCCCAGGAAGCTTTCAAAATGTCAGCGCATATCACGAATGCAAAAGGACGACACTAAGCTCAATATTTTCACGCAGTTTCCCAGCTTGAGGTCCACAGATCTAAAGTAAAATATCTGATAGACAGAGATTGATTTTTTTTTTTTTTTAAATGCGTCAAGTTGAATGTCACATTTCATGGAAATCAATTACATTCTGGTTGGCTTATTGCTCTCAAGAACGCAACTAAATTTAAAGCACCAGAAAAGACGTCGGCTGCAGGGATTAGGCCATTTTCCAGACGCTATATCTGAAGCCATGGCCGCTGAGATGGAGGCTCATATCTATCAGAAGTGTGTGTGCCTCTCTGACAAAGGGAAATGAAATTGCACTGAGGGCAGTCGAATAAATCAGCATGTTCATTCCCCAGCTCGCACAATGCATTTCAGCCCTGTGCAATTGTTGTTTTAATTCTAAATAGGCACTTTTTTACTCTAAGCATTCAGATTCTGATGCTTCAGCTCTTTTTAAAACCTTAATAACTGCCAAACAATGTCCTATCTGAAGTGGAAACCCATAAGTTACAGATTTCTAACTCCCACAGACTCAATTCACCAGTGCTAGATGCTAACATGTTGCTATGCTAACGCAACTTTTTAATTGTGCCCAGACATGACACTGTTCTCCATGTGTGCCATGCCACAACACACGTTTTTTTGAAGCACACACCCTTTCTAAGCAGCAATGGTTCTGTTTAAATTGTTGATTACAAAGCCTTGCATCATTGTGTGTGTATGTGTGTGTGTGTGTGTGTGTCTGTGCCAGCCCATTTTATAAATTTGCAGTTGCGCTTGGGTTTTTATGTTAACAGAACGTTGGAAATGGCCCAAACCCTTGAGAAGAGCTGCCCACTGTGACATGTTTTACAGATTACGCTGGCTGCGGATACATTTCCAGCTCGACACTTACGCAGAAACCGCCAATAACTGGTCTGAATATTATCTTGTGATCTCCCGAGAGTCAAACTGCGATACTTTTATTCTCAAATGCCTTTACTTACTTTCAATTTTTTATTATTATTTTTTTTTTTATTTTGCAGCCAGGTGCTACAACATGCTACCCTCGCATGACCTTGGAGCTCAAACAGAAGTCCAGATAAGGATGTGGACACTTGAATACCCCTGTGTGTTTCCCATAGTTCAGTTCCCAGACAGAAAAACCTCTGAGTCAATGCCTAAGAATGCAGTGCGGGCAATGCAAACTACTGCAGCCTGCACAAACCCTCTGTGTGACGATACATGCAGATAATAACAGAAACAGCCTGAATCATTCTCGCTGGTTTACAGAGACACTTACGGCACATACTTTTTAAGGAACGTACTGGGTTAAATACAAGACGTGACAAGCTGTCAGTAACCACAGAAAAACAGAAAAAACTCCTCCCTCCGTTTCAAAAACAAACCATCATGTTTACATTAATTCACTTACAGTGAACTTACATTTCACTTAAAATTTGATAAGTTGTGCGTTATTTGAGCTATGTAGTTGTCTAAAACATCCGTAAGCTCCAGGACTATAGTTAGGCAGATTTTCTCATTTAAGTAGCCAGTGTGAAACACTAGCATGTTGCTATGCTAACAATGCAACTTAATACTGTCTGATATGATTAGCTTGTAGTAAACCCAGAAATATTCATTTAAACGGATAGTTTGTTCAAATTTCTGACATTTATTCACATTGAATGTCAATTAAATCACAATTTCTTGCAATGGTGAGTTTGTATCTCACAATTCTGACTTTATAACATGCAATTATACGACTTTAAATCACGCAATAGGCTCTATGCACAGCTCCACTACTTCCTGAACTTCAGCCAGCTTCTTGTTTCCTGTCTGGCATTATTGGACACATTGATTAATTCAGGTGTGTATGATTATTGTTGCCATGACTACTGAGGTCAAGCACACCTGAATTAATCAAATTGTCCAATAATGGTATACAGGAAACAAGGAGCTGGCTGAAGTTCAGGAAGTAGTGCAGTTGTGCATAGAGCCTATTCTGACTTTGTGTCCCACAAGAGTTGTGAGATGTAAACTAGCAATTGTGAGAAAAAAGTCAGAATTGTTAGATAAAAAGTCACAATTATTATTCTGTGGTGGAGACAAGCTTCCATATCATGTCAAAATAGTAATGTTTGGGTGAACTGTCCCTTTAAGACCAAAGTAAACGGATCGAAGAAAACTTGTGAGTTTGTGAGCCAAGCGTTTTGGACATAAATGGGGGTAATACTATGTTTTTGGACAAAAAAAATCCTCAAAAGTAGCCTAAAACATTCATTTAGGAACCATATTTGTGTGCTTCCATAAGATGCAGCCATACTGTTACATATCTATTCAACGTCTGAATTATGGAGATGACATAAAGCTTATGCGGAAGGTAGCCTATTATACAAACATATGCCATATTTTTCATTTTGTCGGCATGCACCTCAGGCTAAAATTCAGAATAAGTGTAAACAGGGCTGTACGGAGACCGTACAAATGTCAACAAAAGGACGCGCACACGGGGAACTTCTCAAATAATGAACTCTCTGCTTGCACGGCTGTATGCTAATTCCGCACAACCTTTAAACCTGAACAGCCGTGTGTTTTTGCGCATTTGAGTCAGCTTTTAGATTATTGCCTTTAAAACGCGGGCCTCTGAGAGCAAAGCTCAAACTTTAAACACCGTGTCGAGACTAATGAACTGTGAATTGCGTATAACAACCGGAGTCTGTCAAATCAACATGCACCTCAACTGTTTGATCCGAAGAGAGTACATCAACGTCTAACTAATGATTGTATTCGTTTATGTGCTGCTTCTATGCCAGAAAGTTTTTTTTTTTGTCCAAGCACTATGAAAGCTTATATCATGTGGCTTTTCATACGTTTTTTCATATCTTTCTATCTCTGTTTTGCCTTTCAATGTATTTTTGTCCCTCTCTCACAACAGACAACAAGCCCTCACCACCCCCAGAGAACACAGGGTATGATGCTCCCAGTGAAGAGGAGTCTCTTTGTTGCAGTCTCAAAGATAGCAGCGGCTCTCTCTCCCTCCTCCAGACTGCTATCATATTATTGCACCGACCCCTTGAGCGTCACCCCACAGACCCCCACGCATTTTTTTGTGGATATTTATAAAGGTTTTTTGTAGCTTTCTTGAACTTCAAACTCTAAGCTGAAGGCTGTTTCTATATGTAGTTCTTTTCTTCTTGGTGGGTGTTCCACCAACTATACTTTTTGCATACTTTTTATGAATAATGTGAACTTACTAGTGACTTTTGATTCTTCAATGAATTGTTATTAAAAGTAGGGTCACTAAATCAACCTCAATCAAATTTTAGGGTGTGTGTTGTGTTTCAAAATGGCCCCCTATATACCCTCATATATACCCTCATTCACTATTGCCTACATTTGTCCACTAAAATAGTTAACTTGAGGGAGTGAACGCAAAACGAGTGAGTGAATTCGGACACTGGGTGCTGTCTATATAGGGGGGTCAGTATTGACCAGCTCCTGTGTCAGATTTTCATCTACAATGCTTATTCGGATGTAGCCACTGTCAGAACAGCAGTCTTTTTTGTGAGATCACTTCCTGTTAGTCTTGGAGCTCTATAGCCTATAAAGCTATTTTTACCTTTTCATCTCAATCACACTTGCTTGACTCGATTGAAATCGCGTTCCTCTGTCGCCCTTCGTTTGAAATAAATTGTCGAAATGCCAGGGGCCCCGAGAATCATCACCACCTTTCTCCCCTCTAGTGACGGCCATGTCCAGAATGACTGAATACTACCCGGAAAGCTTTTGACCACTTTATGGAACCACACTGACTTGGTGGAGAAAGATAAAATGTTTAATGCTTTAAGCTGCTTCACCTTTTCTGATTTTTTGGAAGAAAACATGCCTTTACCATTTTATAAAAAAAAAATGTAAAAGTATTAAATTCTTTTAATTTGTTAGAGTGTATACCGCCATGACATTTTGACTGTATGCTCAACAAAATAAATGAATAAATTAAATAAATATTTAAATTTCTAAATTGAAAACACGTTCATCATTGAACAGGTAAGTCTTTATTAATTACCTTTTTATGTACTTTTAAATAATAATAAAAAATAGTCATTAATTATGCATTATTATTATTATGTTATGTTAGAAATTAATAGAATATTTGGTTACAGTTTGTTTTAAGGTGTAATTGTTACAAAGTAATTACACATTTAAGTACTGAATAATAATGAACAACATGTACTTATATAGGGGAAACATTTTACTTACTGTTAGGATTAGGATTTGGTTGAGGCTTAGTTGGATGTAATTATGCATAATTTATTGTTATTACTCATGTAACATATGTAACAAGGACACTGTAAAATAAAGTTACTGTATATTTTTAGTCTGTTCTTGGGGGTAGAAGTAGCCTATGTAAGAAAGAGATGCAGGGTAGGCTATAGAATGAATATAATCCGCATCATCATTCAAAAAAAAAAAAAAATTGATCAGGCAAACTCTATACGCCAGGGGAAAAGTGATTTTCCTGAGGTGACAGATGGCGAAACCACCACATTAGTCCAGTCTCCGCCCAGTCGTCTCATATTCCCCGCCCCTCTCTGTGACATCACCGGCGCTCCAGCCCCGCCCAGATGCGATGCGAGACGCTTTTGCCCAAGAACCACAAAGGAGCACAAAGTGACCAACTCAACACTACAACTGCGCGCTGCTTTGGATAAACATAACTGGAATGCAGAGGTGAGTGTATGCCATGTGTGCGCTTTTGTGTTGTTAATCCTTCTGACTGCTTTTTGAAATGATTCGGATTATGTTTCCAAAACCCCCGAAATGTTTGTGTCAGCGTTCAGTGTCAAGTAGAACATGCGTTTCTTGTAACATTTCAGCTGCTTTTACAAGCCTGAAGTTGCAATGATGCACAAATATCAGGTGTATTCAAATTTTAAATGCTTAAACTTAAATTGGATAAATTAAAAAGACAACACGGACTCTATAGACATTACATATAAAAAGGTTTTCAGAACTAAAAATGATGGATATATTATTTTAATTAACTAACGTGTGTGTGTATACTTCATTTATCTATATTTAAGCTACTTGAACTAAGTAGTAGGCTATTAAAAAGCTTATAAACTGTCTTATAATTGATATTCCCAGAATTCCCTTTGTGAACCATCAATTATTGTTGTAATGTAGCCATTCATTGAGATATAGCCCATGTCTGCCAGCAAACTGTCTTTATTTTTTAATAACTATAGGGATTTCGTGAAATGGCCAAAGCCAAACCGATTTAAAACCAGTTTAAATACACCAGTTTATTCCAAAATACTACATTAACTCCAGTTTCCTAAAAATGAATAAGGTATGAATTTGGTAACTGTCTAATTTTAAGTACTAAATTACTGCAACTATGGTTACAACAGTTTCATTAGGAATGACTTGTTCTTGTTTGACAGTTGGTTATTTGTTACCGTGGTTATCAGTGTTTGATAGTCACGACCACCCCGGTGGTCATTTCTAATGGTGAGGAGGACATCCTATACATCCCCCCTCCCTCTCCGCTCTCATTCCCAGCCGTCGATCCCCTCTCTCCTCTTCCTCCCTCCCCTTCCCACATTCCTTTCAGACTTTGAATGGAACAGGATTGACCTGTGGCATAACTCAGCCTCGTTTTCCTACAAGACCTCAGCTTCCCCCTGTTATATTAACAATTTATTGTCAAGTTAGGTGGTGTATAAAATATTCATGTATCGCAGAACAAATGGCTGTTACTTTAGATGTGTATATGGTTGTGAGTGTGTGTAGGCGCTTGTGTATTTTGCTTAACAAAGTTATATTCTATATTCGAATTAATGTTTTGTTTAATTTTAGAATATATCAGTAACTTTTTTTTAACAGTAACAGTAATCACATTTGTTGAGTCAATATAAGAGCCTGTCAAGAGAATTTTTCAGATTAAATACAAAATGTGTCCCCGTCGTCATCGTCAAAAATTGGTCTTATTTGATTAGGACTTATAATTCGGTTTGTATAAATAAACAAAAAATGCTTTTACAGTAACACACTTACAATGGAGCTACAGCTTGGCTTCAATATGACAAGTAAAGTCATGAGTTTTAAACCATTAAATGTGTTAATGTGAAACTAATGTGATTAACGTAACTTACTAACCTTGTATGTTCTAATGTATGGGTCTAGAAAAGATCAATTTAAGGAGCTTGTCAGCACAAACAACAGATAAACTATGTATTTTAGTTGGTGGATTGACTGAAACACTATTCTATTCTCTAACACTATTAGATTAATCATTCTTAAAGGGATAGTTCACCCAAAAATGAATCTGAATCTGTCATTATTTACTCACCCTCATGTTTTTCCGAACCTGTATGAGTTTCTTTCTTCTGCTTCTGAAACGAAGAATTTTAGTAACCAGACGTTTGACGGTAACCATTGTTTTCCATATGGGTCTGGTTACCAAAAGTCTAATGCTCCTCTAAAGGAAACCAATGGAACAATTAGTTGAAACCAATGCTGATAGTTGGCGCGTTACGTCATCTAGTGTCATTAAGCGACTTTTTGTGCAAGTTTTAGCTACTTTCCATTGAAAATACAATAGTTGGCAACACTTTTCAGGGACCTCGGTCCACTTGTTTGGTGCGCACTAAGATTTGACTGACAGTGTTCACACTTACTTCACTAACAGAGCGATCGCACCAGGATTCGTTTTAATCAAACCAAACATGCTAAGTGTGAACACACCCTAAAAGCGGTACATTTAATGACAACCTTTAAGGCTGTGTTCACACTTGTAGTTCGGTTCTCTTGGTTCTTTTGGCTTGGACCAAAAAGTAAAATGGGACATTTAGTCCTGGTTCACTCTCGTTTTCACTGTCATTTTTAACACTGAACTTCAAGATTTGACGTTTCTGATGCCTGTACTGAACTGTGATTGTAAACATCGCAAATATGACGAGAAAAAACAGGTAATGGTACAGGCTTCAGCATTCTGTCCTTTTTAGGATCGCATCTTGACATCACATCCTGTTTTTCATTCATCGTTATGTCTTTGTTTCGTTTTGGATTCATATTTCAGTTGAACCACACCAGAGTTCGTTTGGAAGTTGACCGAGAACCATCTTTTCAGGGTTCTTGGTCCGCTTGGTGTGCAACAGGGTTCAGATGGCAGCGTTCACACTTAGGCCCCGTCCACACTACTGTGTTTTCGTAAAAAAATGAGATCTTTTGCTACGTTTGCACCTCCCGTCCAGACTAAAACGGAAAAAAACAAAGACCTAAAACAGAGAAGTTTAGAAACGCTGCTGCTCCGTTTTGCGTTTTGAATCTCCGGAGGACGTTTTAGTGAAGACGGGACAAAACGGAGGACTTTAGAAACGATGACGCAGAGGCTCACGCTCGGCTCTATGATTGGGTGTCATCAGTCATGACGTGTCCTTCCCTGATTCGTCAGCCACCCATCACATGACCCTTCCCACTAAAAGTTCCACCTCGTCATCGGTCCATGAAAAGAAATCTCTGGTCTTCCACATTTCTAATCTTTGCAGAGGTAGCTAACTTTACTTTCTTCTTCATCAAATCTGAGGGAATAGTCAATCTGCGCATGGCCAGTGTTGGTGAATGGTCACGTGATCCGCGTTTTCAGTCGTTTTAATGTGGACGGAGATCAATTCTAATACGCAGATAAAACGCTGGTGTGGACAAAGATCGTATTCGTTTTAATTCTCCGTTTTTAAACCAAAACCCAATTGTGTGGACGGGACCTTATTTAAATGAGCCGCACTACTAGAGCAATCGTACCTGGGTTCCTTTGAATCAAACCAAACCAGACAAGTGTGAACACACCCTATGGAAGACGCCATGCTTTGGGCGCTTGAGAGCGTTTTGGCAGCATAGTGTTTTTTTTCCGTTGAGACGTTTCGTTGCTATGATACAGAATATCCGCTGCACAGTTTACTTGAAAACGATTTTGTAGATAATTTTTTTCATACTAAAAATTTAATTTTCATCCATTTTGTTCGGTTAGCTCTGTTGGTTGATGTGGTTGTATAGAAAGAATGTTGTGACAGTTGGTCAGTGTGGTTTAGTCCCGCCCCTCCTCCACTGTGATTGGATGGTTGGGCAAAAAGTGACAGTGATGAGTGCTGCGTTTTACCTAAAGCTGAACATTTTTCAACTCCCGGCAACCAGTAAAAAACGCTGGCCGCTCAGCGCTTCAACGTGAAAAAAAACGCTCAGTGCCTCGTTACGCTCATGGCGTTTAAAAAACTAGGGCTGGGTAAAAATATCGATTCATCAATGCATTGCAATTCTTTGCTTCTCAATTCAATATCGATTCATCAAATCCTATGAATCGATTCAGCCATCCAGGCCAGTGGCGGCGCTGTGGGCTACACTCTAGTGAGAGCGTTCAGCGTTGTACAAGACGCGCTTTAGCAAAACAGCGCGATGACGGGCAGCAGCTGCACTCCGCTCAAGCCTGCCCCACTAACATTAAAAGCCGACGTTTGGGCTCATTTTGGATTCCACTGTAAGCCGGGAACTATGGAAGCTTGTTTCCGCCACAGAATGTAAAATAAAAAAAGGTAATTGCGACTTTTTATCTCACAATTCTGACTTTTTTCCTCACAATTGGGAGTTTACATCTCGCAATTCTGACTTTATTTCTCAGAATTGCGAGTTATAAAGTCAGAATTGCACGATATAAAGTCACAATTGCGGGATATAAAGTCAGAATTGCATGATATAAACTCAGAATTGTGAGATATAAACTATTCTGAGAGGGAATAAGGTTAAGTTAGTCTTTTTTCCCCCTGATAACTCGCAATTGCTGTTAAGAGTGATCAGCTGTTAAGTGTTATTGTTTACAAAATTATAATTATATTATAATAATTAGACTTTTTTGGAGTATGCACATTTTGTGCTTCTGTTTACATTTTTTTTATAACTTGAATGTATTGGAAGAAAGAAATTACTTTCTACTACTTAGTTACATGCACTTTAGAGGTGTTGTTAAAGCACTGTTCAGTGCTTGTCACAGTTGTGTTTGTATTCAACACATACAATATTGTGCAGTTTATTCTGATGAATAAACAATGACAGGAAACAAACATGCTGGGGTCAATTTGTTCTTTAACATTGGTACTGCGCACATTATTTAAAAATATACTCAGGCACTTAATTACTTGTGAATTTACTTATTATTGAATCGATATCGAAGCTAATAAATCAATATTGAATCGAATCGAAATCGAATCGAATCGAAGCCTCAAGAATCGAAATCGAATCGAATTGTGAAATGCCCAACAATACCCAGCCCTATAAAAAACGCGACGCTCCCATTGAAAACAATTGAAAACATACGGCAGGCGCATAGAAAAACGCTTTGGTGGACACATGGCCTTAGGCAACTCCTAGCACAGATTCACAAATTTAAGAATCACCACTAAGCCAAAACTACATAAAAATACATATCTAACCTGCTAAATAAACAATACAGTAAATCAAATAAACAACAACATGCCACAGATGTTGACCATACAGCTTAATTTGGATCAAAGCTGGAACATTCCTTTCACAGAAATGCCTATCAGCCAGAAAACACACTTTCTATTATCTGTGTCGTGTCCACTGTGCATAAAGCCATGTTAGTCCAGCTTAGAACAGCAGTGTTAAAATCCCCCTCGAGTCAGATGGCGGTAGACTGTGAAAGACAGGGCATAAAATGGCAGATCGTTTTACGAGGATTTAATGTTTCAGAGTTGGCCATCAGGAGAGATTACATTGTAAGTATATTGTGGCTTTTACAGCGTAAGCAGGCCTGGTCTAGAAACACTGTGCTCTGACTACAATCCAAATGGCCTTTCCATTCCCGTAGCCTTTGGCTGCTCTTCCAATGCGAATGCGACTATTATAGATGGCCTGCCCTGCGTTATGATGCTACGTTTAAAGAAAGCCACTAGTTTCAGTTCAACTAAGGGTAAGTATTACTCAGAATAACCTAGAATTATATACTCTCTTTTGCTTTTTCTGCGTGTCGGGATGAGGGAGTGTATTGTTGATGGTATCAGTGGGTGTCTTTAGCTGGGATCAGGACCAAGACCTGGGCGGTTTGTTTTCAGGACTCATGAGACGCTCAACGGTCTGAGCCTCCTATTAAAGCCTGTTGTCTAACGCTCTGATTCCTGGTGATTCATCGGCCGCAGTCGTGTTTATATATAAACTTTACTCAAGTAGAAGCATGAAACGTGGCTCTTGTTTTAAACCTAAAATCTAAATAAAGAAAAGATAGGACATTGGTTTCTTGGAGAAAAAATGGTATTTATATTTATTTATGGCAATGTGACAATTAAACACATTTTCTCCAAAATGCTCATTATCATACACTGTAAAAAAAAAGTTATGATGACATGTTTTTTACTTGGGCTGTCAAACGATTAATCGCGATTAATCACTTCCAAAATAAAAGTTTGTGTTTACATAATATATGTGGTTGCACTGTGTATAATTATTTTAGATATATAAATACAATCACATCCTTGTATATATTTAAGAAATATTTTCATGTATATACTGTATATATATTTATATATAAGTAATATTATATATAAATATAAATATTTTATATACAATTAATATTTTTTCTTAAATATATATATATATATATATATATATATATATATATAATTATACATAATACACACACATATATTATGTAAACACAAACTTTTATTTTGGATGCGATTAATCGCGATTAATCATTTGACAGCCCTAGTTTTTACACTGCTTTAACTCATCAAAATAAGTTTAGCAATTTTTAACTGTATTATTTATTATATTATTATAAGTTATACAAGTTTCGACTCATTTTTAAAGTCAGTTTAATGTCATTTGAGTCAAAATGACTTAAACATCCATGTTGACTGTACTTAAATTTAAGGCAGTAACTTTTTTTTTTTTACAGTGGCAGAAAGAAAAGCTTGTGTGTGCGTGTGTGTGTGTGTGTTAAGATTTTCAACCAGGGGTCTTTGAACTTTTCATGACATTTATTGATATCAGTTACTTTCTAATTTAATAGTGATTTTTAAATCATGAAACATGTATTGTCTTTATATTGAACTGATTATTAGATTAAAAATGACACTAATAAGCATCTAATGACAATGTCCTTTGAGAATAATGTGGTTACAAAAAAACCCCAAAAATGTCTGGACAATGAGAAAGGTAGTTACATTTTTATTTAATTTGATTATTTGTTTATTTTGCATTTGTGAAAAGCATGCTTAACGATCATGATTTGATCATCTTTTTTATTATATTAAATTGTCTTTTAAAATATTAATAGGCTATATTTTAAAGATATATTAAGTTATAAACTTAATATATCTTTTTCATGTGTTTGTTATATGTAAAATAGAGCGTAGATTCACCTTAATCACTGATTCAGCAGACGGACATGTTCTGCTTGCCATCTGTAGTTTGTCTGCGTTCTTTGGCGTTTCTACATCCTATATTTGGCCCAGAGGAAGCTCAGGGTTATGAGTGAGATTTTTGTGCTGTTTATGTTCTATCAGCTGAGGAATGATATTAAATTCCAGTCTGTGGCAGCCCATTTCCAGCTGGAGGGCTTCAGACACACACAGCATGAGGAGAAGGAGAGTAGGAGACGGGGAGGGACGCGAGCTACTCATCAGCCAAGCATTTCCTCTCTTTCTTTTTCTCTTTTCCTCTCTTGCTGTTTCTCCTTTACTATGTCAGTCTCTCCAGAGCACTTCCTGTCATAGTTCGGCCACTTCCTGTTTCTGTAAACAAAGTCGTTGTCCAGGACAAGGCTTGACCCTTCCCAACTGGCTTATATTTTATAGGCAAAATATAATTTCTTTTAGTTCTTTGATTTTTAGGGTAAGTTGTGTGAAATTTTAGACAGATTTTGAGATATTCACCCTTAATCCTGTTATAATCAAGAGCATTGGTTACTTCCAGCTTTCTTCAGGAGAAAGGGCTGTTCTTTTTTTGTTCTTTGATTGAAGTTAATTTATTTAATGAAAGCTTTGGAGTGTCTTACTAGACTAAGTACATGTTAAGTCCCATTTAATGAAGTGTTTCATAGATAAAGTCACAGCAAACAGTCAGAGATGTAGAAATTCCTTAGTCAATTTCTGAATGATTTTCTTTAAATCGAAAGATTTAGTCATTAGACTTTTCGCTTCCATTTGTTTGCTTTGTCAAAAGGGTCTTCAGGGAAGTATTGACATCTGAGAAAGACTCTGCGACTGAAATGCAGTCGCTCCGTACAATACATGATGCATTTGAGATGCTGGCTGTCTGATATCTGAGATGAGGAATCTAATTGGCCGTTGCTATTCTGGAGTTTGGCCAATCGGGTGTTTGATTCTGTCTGAATGACTGAGAGAATGAAGTGTCAGCTTGAGTTTCAATAATGCTAGGGTGAAAACACAATTTATTTGTAAATTTCTCAGCCTGATTCACCCTCGAGTGTTTAAATATCCAAATTTGTGGTTGACCGATCATGTGGATATCTAAAAGGCAAATCTGGAATTGCAGATGGTCATCATTACCTTTGTCACTTCCTGTTCCTTGTGATGCATAGTTTTGAGTTTGGCTTTCCAGGATTTTTTAAAATTATTTAATATACAAAATAAGTATAGGAAATATATATATATATATATATATATATATATATATATATATATATATATATATATATATATATATATATATATATATATATATATATATATATATATATATATTTTGGCTAAATTACTTATTTAATAATTTTATATGGTAACTAAATTATATTAAAAACAATTTATTAATATGTGGATGTTTAAATGTTAATATAAAATATAAACAAATATTATGAATAATTTATTCTAAATAATCATAACTAAATTATTAATCTGATATAAATAAATTTAATAATATTTGAATGCTTAAATATTAATATAAAATAAACAATATAAATTGAAATCATTTATTATAAATAATAATGTTTAATAATTGTTTTGTTATTAATGTGATTGAATATATATATAAATGTAAATAAAATATCCAAATAAAATTAATAATATATTAACATAAAATATTATAATATGTATAACTAAATAATTATATTTAAGCAATGTTAATTAATTTTATATAATAATTCTTAAAAATATAAATAATTTTGTATTAAATGTATAATTAAAATAAAACATCAATATAATTGTTTAAATATATTGATAAAAATATTAATGCAAAATAAAAAAAAATATTAATGTAAAATATGCAATTATAAATATGATTATAAGTAATTATGCTTACTGACTTGTTTATATTTAATTATTAATTATTATTTAAAGTTATATTACATTATTCAGTAATAATTAATAGATCAATGTTATTTCTTAAAATGTTAAAATATGAATAATTTAAACTAAACTAAATTATTTATTTAATACAATTATTTTATGAAATATAATTATATAAAAATATAAATAATTTTGTAATTTTATGAATAATGTAAACATTTGTGAATATAAAAAATGAACAATACATGTATATAAATATTAAAATACATATATAAGGAATTATAAAACATGCACAAATGTTTTATATTTCATATATAATTCTGTAAATAATTAAGAAATTATGTAAATTAAATAAATATTTAAGTAACGCTTAGATTGTTCTGATTCTCATAACATTTCATAGACATAACAATACACTATGCCTAGCTTAAAATTGACAAAGTGTGGTTTTTGACACTTTTTCATTGCGTTAGACACCTGATATCCTCTTATCACAAACTCTGTTTGCGTCATGAAACCATGTGATGACGCAAGACCTCTGATGTGAAGACTGCACCACCCCAGTAGCCAAACAGACACTCGTGAGAAAATACACACACATCCTGCGCTTCAGGTTTTATTTAATTTCAGGCCACATTTGGTGTGTAATGTAAAATATGATTCCATTGCAGCATGAACATGTTAAATGATGAATGTGCTGGGATGCTGGCTTCCTGTCAGCACCGCTCTCCAGAGAAGTGTGTGTGTGTATAATAATTAGGTTTGACTCCATGGTTTTACTCCGGTTAGTCTCTGCAGGGTTTCTCCTTCCTCCAAGGACTTCACTCTCTCCCAAACACATGTGTGCGCTTAACTCAGAAAATAGCTAAATGATTATGCTCTTGCTGTTCGTGCTGGAATCACATTCTGTATGGGGGCCTTGTGTAACTAATATAGAAACTAAACAAATACCCAACAAAGTACGCCCACAACGTAGGTTGTGATGGTTGACTAGTCGACTAGTTGCCCAACAAAATTCATGTTGACTAGATTTTGTTTCCTACGTTGTTGTTGTTGTTGTTTAGCCAGGGATTAATTAGCCTGCCATGCTTTAGCGCCTAGCGTTAGCTTAATCAGTTAGCTAAGCTTGCAATGTATAATGGGATTTTGGCTAGCTGTCTTCATTGTATTCTTTTCTAACTGTTGCCCTGCCATGACAGCACTTGACCTGAAAGATAAACTGACTGAAGCAGACAATAAATGCTAATAGCATAGTTAGCTAGAAATGTATATAGCATGCTCATCATTTGAGTGTGCAAAATATACTCCGAATGCTAAATTTCTAGCTAGCTATTCTCATACATTTTTAACCAAAGATAGTTGAAATATCTACTGACAGCTGTGCTAACAATTAGCAAATCTCCTGAATCAGATTCTTAGTGGCTAAAAGCATGACTTCTGCAGCATTGCGATCTATAACTTGCGAATCCCTCAGGAACAGAACAAACCTTAAAAAGCCCAATTGTCATCAGTTTTCCACAAGCACAGTAGTGTAGCATTGTGTTTCATAATTAATGGGGACTCAGCACAAATTCAGTCCTTGTAATCCCCTAAATGCCACTGTAACTCTTGTTGTCAGTCGGCGTGCCGCCGTCCTGAGGTAAATCTTCACTGGCTTATGGTGAATGCACTGAGGTTTATGTGTCCTTCGAAGTTGTGAAGATGGACAGGGGAGAGGAATGCTCTGAAAAGTCTTCATTGATATGTATAGCGTTTCTCGAGAGCCGGCCCGACCTGACGCGAAACAACACAGTTCATTTACAGAGGACTTTGTTTAAGCCTCGGCTAATCCAGACCTCCCAACAGGAATGAAGCTTGGCATCATTTTCTTCTCTCTTTGGAGGGATACATTCGGGAACACAGTTTACTAGCCGTGAATTCTTTCTTTTTGTGTATTCATGTATGCAAATACAATTCTGAGTGTAATTGGAACAACAATGTGATGTGTTCTCCTTTGACTTTTGGTGCGCCAGAAATAAAACGAGTGCGCATGCTTCAGCACAATGACTCCGCTATGGTGTTCTAAAATGTGTGAGTGTGTAAAAACTTTGCAAAATAAGTCGTGGCCTGTTGTTTGTTTACTTCCTTAGTCCCTAGATCTCAGAATGATCCAGTTTGTACTGAGGAATATGTTTGATAAAGCGGTTTGTAATGTCAGACTCATTTGCGTTAGCTGATCCTTGTCAGGTAGAATGACCTATTCACGTAGAGACGATAAATGAAGTCTGTCATTTAATGGACTCCTGAAATTAGCCTCTCATGGGCACTTTGAAATATTATCTTCCACCCACACCCCTCTGCACTTTACCTGAGTAAACCTTTTGTTTTAGAGTCAGTGGTGAAGTACTGTATGGACTGGCGGGGCAGTGGAGGGAGAAATTGCTTTGTCCTCTGCTATAAACACGAGGCGGTCATATACCAAGTGATGAGCAATGGGCAGAAATCACACTTGTCGTATTCACCCAATTAGCTTGTCAATGTAATATAAAATTCCTCCCTATCATCAATAGAAAAAAAATTATAAAATTTAATTACCGCAGGCTGTAATGTGCCATGTTATCTCAGTTACTGCCCCAACGCCTGGAACGTTTCGGAAATGTAATTAGAATAATTCATTTGAAATGACAGGTGTGTTAATGCGAGGTGGAAAGATAATGCCGCTTTTGAATAAATCAATTCAGCCAAACACTGTTTTATCTATATGAAGCTATCTGAAGGGCGATCATTTGAAGTGCTGGAATTTAAACCCATGAGGTTTCTGTAGAGCTAACAATGTATCTAAGAGCATCTTAATTCCCTGGCCTCCATCTTGAAGTGCTTTCGACTCATCTTTCGTGAGTTACGTGCTGCATCTGAGATAAGTGTTCTCTTGTCTTATGGGACACCCGAGTGTCGTGGTTTACAAGTGTTTCATGTTGTAGACGGATGGTTACAAATGTCTCTGTGGCTGAATGTTATGGGGTTGTGACTACTGGGGAATTGCAAGGTTGAGTTTTTCGATTTCAGTTCCATTAATGGTTCTTCTAGTACTTTTGAGGAAGTATTGAGTGTTGTTTTGTATTGCACAGCGCCATTCCATCCATCATGGCAGAAAAATTAGCATTAGTTTTTAATTGTTAATGGAACCAAAGCCATTTGTCTTTTTTGTTTCGTTTTTTTTAGGTTAGAGCCAGACCGATATATCGGCAGGCCGATATTATGCATTTTCCAAACTATTGGTATCGGCGGTTATAATGGCCGATAAATGAATATTTCAAAAATAAAATAAAAACGGACGAAACACGCTTGAACCATGTCATGAGTGTTGGAGTTGTATAGTTTGTCCACCAGAGGGCACTCTACACTGTTCCTGTTGGCAACACTCGTTGAGTTGGTCACGATACATACATTGCTTGAATAACAATTAAAAGAACATCAGTTCTCTTAACTCAAATTAGCATGGCAAAATTTGTGACTGTCATGTCCAGTTTTGCTGAGATTGAAGTGGAATTAGCTAGTAATAGTTACGTTACGTTGTCACAGTGTAGTTGACTGACTGTCCTTATAACTTTTGACAATGTGACTGAAGTATTTCTTTAATAGCGCGCGACAGTTATAGAAGTGAGATGCATCATCTCTCCTTGGCCTGTTATATTGAAAATGTATGTTTTACAATTTGCAGTATGACGTAATCCATTGCTAAATTATGGCTCATCATAGACTAGCTAACCATAAAGCTAGCTAACACCACTATCATCAGTCTGTTCTGTTGTGACAATAAAAGAAACAAGTTTCTTTTTAAAATGCATTATCAAATTATTTTAGTTAAACTCATAAATAACTACAAATAACTAATGTCAGGGAAATCTGTTAATGTTTTGTTGCGCGTTTCTGAAATAAAAAAAAAATCGTCCGATATATCGAAATATCGGATTTTAAAACCAAAAAATATTTGTATCGGTATCGGCCTTCAAAATCCTTTATCGGTCAGGCTCTAATATATTTTTAAAACGTTGCCTTTTCATAACCAACTATTTGCGCAATTGCGAATGTTTCTAGCTACACAAACACATATTTTCAAAGTCTGGTCATATTAGCGCATTTCAGTGAAATTTTGTGGACAAAAAAGTTGGAATGCACTGAAAAGAAAATTCTTTATCAGAGCGTGTGAGCGAGAAGCAGATCATTTTACAGTGTTGCCCAGCATAGCCACACCAAGTCACAGTACAGTTGGACTATTGCACACAGAAACAAGTCTACTGCTACATAGAAATTTCATGAAAATGGCTAGAGCAAGAGTGAAACCTGAGCGCTGAACACTGTGGATGGCATATATTTTCAACTCAGATTATTGGCCATTTTTCTCTTTCGACCAAAAACCACAACTGCAACTTTCGATAATTTTTGGCGGCCGAAATAATTCCTACAAGAAAGTGCAGCAATGTATCAAGCACTTCTCACAAAAAAGTCACTTTCAAACCAAGCAGCTTTTTGATGGTCAACACGGCAAATTTCTTGAGACCAATTTTCACATAAGAGAAATCTGCGGAAGTTTGTCGCCTCCTCTCGTGAAACTCCTGGTTGTGTGGACTGGATTCCTATATAAATGTCTGGATATTGCCCAAGAAATTGCACCAAAGTGTGACTGTACCCTTAGACCGTAATTCATAATAGCAATTTGAGTCTGAAATTGTCAGATCAGTGACTAAATAGGCTAGTTTTATCCCCAAAGTCTGCGAAAATAGACATTTGACGGTAGGAAGATAGAGGGATTATAGGAAGGAGACACTAGTCTTCACTCATTGAAGTGCCCCAGGTGCTGTTATCAGCAACCATGATTACATCCCTGTCAGTTTACTAGGTTTCTAATCAACTTTATTTGTTGGTGCTCCTAGTATCAGACGAACCATAGACCTTGAAGCATTTCTCCAGCTCTGAGAGAGTTGGTGGAGGTCAGTGCCATATTTTTTTTACAATTTCATGTCATCGAGGAATGCACTTTCTCCATCAACTTCTGATGGCCTGAATTATGAATGAAATAAAAGCATGGGGGAGATTTTTGAGGGATGGACTGAAGAAAGACAAGTCTACTTCAGCATCTTATGATAAAAAGAAATGGACGTTTAAAATGGTTTGAATCTTTCCACGGGTCTTTTGTGTGAAAGACTTTTAAAACATTCATGCCAGAGTAGATGCTTTCCTTCTTTTGAAGGGATCATTAAGCTTTTAAGTAACAGACATGAAAGTTCCATCCATGGCCTTCATGGATTGGATTTCCTTCCAACGAGCCTTTTGAAAGTATTTCTAAAGCATTTTTCACCACAAAATTGTGCATTCATACTGTAGAAGTAGAAGTAGTTGTCATTTCAACCTCATTTAGGCTATTGCTTTCTGAGGTTAACTTTGTGTAGAAATTGCATTATTATCAGCTACTTGGAGTTACGTACTTGGCCCTTTGGTCTTGTTTGATATTCTATTCATGCTTCTGTGATCATTTAGTCCAACTAATTATAGCTTGTTTTACATCTGTGTGCTGTTTTGCATGTCTGTCACGTCAAGAGCAGATTAATAGCGCTCATCATCTCAGACAGAAGTTGAGGCAATCATGCATGGAAATTGGGTCTGTTTCCTTTACCCCCAAAGCCAAACTTTTGCTCATCTTAAGAGAGCATAAATCATAACAGGCTCTAATCCGCAACAAACTGCAAATAATGATCATTTTATACAGCACTATTATGGGAGTTTGCTAAAAGTCTGTTTTTTTATTTATTTATATGGAATCATGCTGACACGAAAGGTAATGCATTCACTTTTAGTTTCATCACCCAGCGGTGTTTTAGTTTGTTTAATTGATGGAACCCCTGCTGCATCGTATGCATGTGATTTTTTAGTTCAAGGTGTCCTTTGATATGCTGCTTTGATATCTTTCTTTCTGAACCTGGCAAATCAAACGCTCCACCAGTGATAAAAGACTGTTTCAACCAGATATCAGGTCTATAAATTAGTACATTTTACGTTGTTGTTGTTTATTGATGATGTCAATGTAATATCTTTGAGGGATTTTATTACATTGTTATAGTGTGGTAAAGGTGCAATAATATTGTTCCATAAAGCCTTAAAAGCTACAATAAATGTTGTCTCTGAAATGCAGCAAGGCATTAAATTTGAATAAAAGACGGTGTTTTTGATTTTGTTTGGGGTAACGTACACAATAATACCAGGAATGTTCATTGATTTCATCTTTAAGACATTTTCTGAGAGGCAAAAAAGTTCAAATGAAGGTCTAAGATTAAACACGTATTGTCATATCTGGAGGTTGCAGCACCTTGTAATGGGTGTTTTATTGATTGTTCACCTCCTTCTTTGTCATCCCTTTGCAATAGATATTCCATCAGTTAAACCATGATGTGACATTAAACCATGAAGAGCATTAAAAACGATGTGACCTTTAACCATGAAGAGCATTCAAAATATTGAGATTCTATCAGGATCTTTCTGACTCAAGTTTTCCTCTACAAACTAGACAACAATGCATTAGCCTCTTCCAAGATAGATTAAAAGTAATCAACTTTTATCTCATGCAGTACATTTTGTGTTACATCTCGTCCCAGTTTGTCCCTTTAGCTACACCACACTAATCTCTGGGTACAATCTCTCAGAAGAGTTTTATGATCCAATAATCTGATCTGTCTCATTATTCTCAGTGCATCAAGAGTTTGTCCTGCCACACAAAGCTAATCAAGATTTTCCCTGTCCTTTTTGTTTTCCCAGCAGGAAAAAGATTAAAAACTGCCAGTGTGTGATTGTCAGTATTGGAGCAATGGTAAAATAGCTTGACCAATGCAAGATGGCCGCCCACAGGATCAGAGTAAGCAACAACAACAATGTGCTCCCTAGATGTAAATCAGAGGGCACTCTTATTGACCTTGACGAGGGACTGACTGAGGCGAGTCTCATAGATGTCAAAGGTCAGTTTATTGCACTGCAAGTAAATAAAAGGGACATCTAATATGGTTGTGCCATGTACATCGCAAATCAGTAATTATTATTAATATGAAAAAAATTATTATTATCTTTACAGTGCCTTCACCCAGTGCCTTGCGTTTGGCCCCCTCAACGTCATTTGGGACTGCACGGGAAGTGGTCGCCATAAAGGATTACTGTCCATCCAGTTTTACCACTCTAAAGTTCTCCAAAGGTGAACATCTCTATGTGTTGGACACATCTGGTGGGGAATGGTGGTACGCCCACAACAACCGAGAAATGGGATACATTCCTTCGACATATGTCCAACCGATCAACTACAGGAACTCATCTCTAAGTGACAGTGGGATGATTGACAATATTGGGGACTGCTCGGAGGAGGGAGCAAAAGAGCTGGACCTGCTGGGGGAGTGGACTGGAATGTCGCTGAAGCCCCCCATGCCTTATGACAACAACAACCCCTTCTCCATGCTCTCCTCAACCAACCCATTCCTAAATGGGTCCATGGATGATGTCCTCGATCAGAACAGTAATGAGAAGACTAACCAATGCAACAGCTTGGATTTGCTCTTCTTTGACTTGCCTTCAGACCCCATCTCCACCAACAGCAACACAAAAGGGTACAGCAGTAGTGTTTTTGATGGAACATCCACCAGCGCTGATCTTGAAGCCGTGCAGATGCTTCGCAAGGACAATCCCTTTTTTCGAAGCAAAAGATCTTACAGTTTATCAGAGTTGTCAATCTTACAAGCTCAGTCAAATCCTCCATTGCCTTCATCAGGGTTTTTTACAGGACTTAAAGCTCCCTCACCGGAGCAGTTTCAGAACAGAGAGGACTTTAGGACAGCCTGGCTAAACCATCGAAAGTTGGCACGCTCTTGCCATGACCTTGAGTCCCTTGGGCAGAACCCAGGCTGGGGTCAAACGCAACCGGTAGAGACTAACATTGTCTGCAAGTTGGACAGCTTTGGAGGGGCAGTCCAGCTCCCAGATACGCATATCAGTATTCATGTTCCCGAAGGCCATGTTGTAGTTGGAGACACTCAGCAAATCTCTATGAAGGCTCTACTGGATCCTCCTTTGGAGCTGAACAATGACAGATGCTCGACTGTCAGTCCAGTGGTTGAAATCAAACTGAGCAACATGGAGATCAAGTCATTCATTACCTTAGAGATGAAGGTATCTGTCACGGCTAGGACAGAAAGTCCAATGGCTGAGGTTTTGTGTGTAAGAAGTGACTGTAAAGAGGGTCCATATTCCCCTGTTCCACAAGCATACATTTATGGTGATACGATTCAGGTTCAGCTGGACAACTTGGAGCCCTGCATGTATGTCGCCGTTGTTGTCCAGACCCAACATGTTTCCTTCAATTCATCTGTTTGGGATCATATGGTGAAGAAAGTTACATTGGGCCTCTACGGGCCCAAACACATTCATCCATCTTTTAAGACTGTGGTGGCCATTTTTGGCCATGACTGCGCCCCCAAGACTCTACTAGTCAGTGAGGTTGGGAAGCAAGCAAAGTCTGCCCCTCCGGTTTCACTACAACTGTGGGGAAAGCACCAGTTTGTCCTTGGCAGGCCTCAGGACTTGCTGATAGGTATGTACTCTAACATGTCAAACTATGATGTCAAGGCAAATGATCAGGCTAGGGTTGTTCGTGGGTTTCAGATCAAACTAGGCAAGGTGAGCCGGCTCATCTACATGATTACGTCTCGGAACGCAGATGAGATTTCCGACTTCACGTTACGTATCCAGGTAAAAGATGATCAGGATTGCATCCTTGCACAATTTTGCGTTCAGACACCACAGCCACCCCCTAAAACTGGGACACGGAACAGCGGCCAGAGGCGGTTCCTAAAGAAAAAGGAAGTTGATAAAATTATTTTGTCTCCTCTGGCCATCACCACCAAATACCCACAGTTTCAAGAGCGCTGCATTACCAACTTGAAATTTGGCAAACTGATCAAAACTGTCATCAGGCAGACCAAGAATCAGTACTTGCTGGAATATAAAAAAGGGGATATTATCGCCCTACTCAGCGAGGAGAAGATCAAACTCAAAGGACAACTATGGACCAAAGAGTGGTACATTGGATACTATCAGGGAAAGATTGGGCTTGTACATGTAAAAAATGTGCTTGTCTTGGGAAAGGTTAAGCCTATATACTTTTGTGGGCCAGACCTAACAACCACAATGCTGATGGAACAAATCCTGAAGCCCTGCAAGTTTCTAACTTACATTTATGCCTCTGTGAGGACAATACTTATGGAAAATCTGGGAAACTGGCGAGCATTTGCTGATGCTCTGGGCTACGTGAATCTTCCTTTGACGTATTTTTGCAGAGCAGATCTGGATAGTGAACCAGAGAGGGTTGCCTCAGTACTAGAGAAACTAAAGGAAGATTGCCTCAACATGGAGACCAAAGAGAAGAAATCTTTTCAGAAGGAACTGATGATGGTAAGCCTATATGTGTGTTGGTTTGTCCAAAACTACTGCGTAGTTTTCAAACTATCGTGGTTGTGTTTGCTTTTTAAATACAGGAAAAGCCCTGGTCTAAATGGAGAACTATTGGAAATTTGGCCTCAAAATACTTGATTTAAACCTATTTTTATGCAGTTCTGCTTATCTGCCTTTTCTCTTATTAATGCCTGGGGCTAATTCTGATGAGAGTGCACTTAGCTGCTCTGTGCTGCCTTTCTTATCTACTGCTGTGGAAACCTGCAAGTACAGCAGCCGGATCCCTTCTTGGCTCACTCACATTCTGACTAAAAGAAAGATCGCTCTTGTATTAGTTTTTTATCACTGGGCACAGGATGTCCAGGGTTGGTATGTGCAGGACAAACTACCATGGTTAAATCCCCACAATGTCCAGAAATAAAAACTCTTTGGTGTCCTTGAAAGATTAGTTAATCTAAAAAAAGAAAATTCATGCTCATGTTGTTACATTTCTTTATGGCTTTCTTAGACCTCATTCCCTAGAACTTACTCACTTCCACTATGTTGAAAAGACAAAAAGTTGGACTAGATTGGAAAGACATTAGTGGGTGATTTTGGGGTGAACTACTCATTTAGTTGGTTACTGCTTTTTTTACACTATTGTGTTACTGTCAACACTAGGGTTGAGTTACTGTCAGAACAGCACAGCACAGTAGACATTTACATACTTTCTACTAGCACTGACCAATATCCCATTTATAAGTAAACATGTTAGCACCCCACTTTTGTCAGCTTGGGTCTTGCAGATCTGAGGAGACGGCACATTTAGAAAGAGGTGTTCTCACCTGTTCAGTCTGGACAGCAAAAGAGAGAACAGATATAGTAAGTCCAGTCTTATCTTTAGCAAAATACTGGAAAATGCAAGTTTTGCTAGATTTCTAGTTATTTTTGAAGGTCCAAATAGAGATTCTGACTATTCTCTGACCTCAGTGTTAAAGTGCTATATCCCTGGCTGGAATCTTCATTTTTATATTTTCCTCCACAACAGACAGAGCTTTTGTTAATGTTAAATTATTCAAGACTTGAGTGGACTGTAAGCGCCTGTTATACCTCAACAAACATTAGCGTCTCTTTCGTAGTGTTCTGCTGGCTGAGGGGGAGCTTCATCATTGTTTCCCTGCCGTGCTTCTAGTGCTGACACATTTATCAAGTGGAGATGAGGCTATTATTCTCAAGGCCTGACGTCAGAGGCTGGCCGATTGTCTTTCGTGGTTGTGAATCGATTTTGAAATTGCAGCCTTTAGTCCCTGATGGACACACGGCCTTTCCTTGCCTCGCTCTTGCTATTATTTAGTGATTTGTCTTTTTGAGCTTGGTAATTACGCCCAATGCTTCTGAGTCTGGTGACATTTTGAGCTGTGCAAACAATGAGATGGAAGAAATTTTGCTCAGCGTTAAGTCTGACAGGCCAGCTATTTAGCTTAGCAGAGCAATTTATAAGTCTTTCGAGCTAATTCCCGTCGCTATTGTGATTTAACAATACTGTATGCTGCCTCAGTATGCTAACTAACAGTTAGCATTCCACAAACACAAATATGCTTTGCCTAAATCCATAAATATGTGACTTTTCCTATGAAGCTAAGTTTTATTAAGTCAAATGGCTGCTTGCCCCCTTTACTCACCAAGTGGTACGTTTTCAAAGCTCGTATGCTAGGTGGTTGGCTAGGCCTTCTGGAAGCTTCCAAAGACTGAAAGAGCTTGGCAGTTGCCTTAGCCATATATAAACACTCCTAAAAATAAAATAAAAAAATAAATAGCACTCCAAGGCCACCAGGCTAGTAAAGAAATCAAGCTAAACTTAGCCATTTTAAATGAGCTTGGTTTAAATATTTGGAGTGGGCAAAGCTGGGGTTATCGCCACCTCACAGTCAGCCACCTGCTTTGGGATTGGTGCAGCTTTTTGTGTAAATGTCACTGTAGTTACAATATAGAATTTATATTTGTAGAGTTGTCTTTTTTAGCTCTTGTATAATTCTGGAGAGATCTAGCTATTTCTAAATAGCGTATTTTATCTCAGCTTGCTGACAGTTTTGTCTGTCTGTCTGGTTTAAACTGGCCATCTCTGCCCTTAAGGGTTAAATAATGCATTTAAGAGATTTCCAACAGCTTGTGCCTGAGGACTGGCTGAGCCCTGACATTTTTCTCAAATAGCCATAGTGTAGTGGGACACATTTTACATGCTTCTTTAGAAATCAGTGTGAAACATGACCTTCACCTCTCCCTGCCCTCTGGTAGCATAGCCAAAATTAGATTATTTTTCTGTGGCTGTTCGACCATAACCGCAAAACTCATTTTACAGTCATTATTGTGAGTGGAAGTAGTATATTGACGCAATATGTGCCTGTTGCTGCATTCAGCAGTATCATTTAGCTCTATTGAGTTTCAAAGGGAAAGGCTGAAACTTTGCACTCGCTCTCACCTACCTACTCGCATTCTAATTTGCATACTATCTGTACGCATTGACGGATGTTTAGGTAATATATAAACCTAAATGTTAAGAAATAATCAAAATGAAAGAGCTGGTAGAAAACGTTAACACTGAGGTTTTGTTAGATTTTAGCTAAATGCTAATGCTCAACTCATGCTATATGTATAAATGTGTGTTAATGTGTGTATACCTAAAATGTATTATACATTTCTTGCATGATTTGATCATTAGCGTCTTGCATTAGCAACAAGCTAAAATGTTTATTTCTTAACTTTAATGAAATAATAAAAATGAAAGGAATTTAGCTAGATGCTAGAACATTCAAATATTAACATCAAAGTTGTATTTGATTTTAGCTTGGTGGAAATGCTCAAACCATGCTAGAAGTGTGTATTTGTGTCTGTGTGATATTGATATTAAAATATTCAGTGTATTAATCATTACATTGATCCAACTAGTGCATTTGCATTTTCATGAGAAAAGAAAAATTTTATCTTAAATGCAATTGGCTTTGTTTGGCTTGGCTATATATATATATATATACTTGCTCGAGTGGTTCGCTGTTCAGTATCCATTGTCTCACTCTCATAGCTCAAATGTGTTAGCAAGACCAATTAGCATTCATCACAGTAACCTTTTCAGAACCGCATTCCAAGACTTTGACTTATGCTAGCTGCACTTCTCCATGAACGATTTAAAATCAGTTGGAATTATTACTAAAATATTTCACTGTGTTATCAAGACCTTACCTAATAAATAACGTCTTACAACTTACAACAAAACAACGGTCTTGTTGACAGAAGAGTTACTCTTTCCGTCTGCACAGTGAGTTCTGACAGCAGACATTTGCCATAAATTTATTTCCTTAACCCTGCAGACTACAAACCACGTTTACCTCACGGCTCTCAGTCAGATCTGTCAGATCTGTGTCGTATGGTGCCAACAGTTGATCTTGGCAGGTGTAATCTATCTGATGATGTGGGAAACCAGGTTATGGGAGGATGCCAAGGGAGGTCAAGATAAATCCAACAGCTATGATTCGTTTTCCATGACGGTGGATGCCGTGATGAATCACTTGGTAATTGATTGCTTGAGATATCATCCCATCATTCCCTGAAATTGAATTCAATGGGAGTCAGCTGGACCTGAAAGTAATGCAAACATAGATCAAATTTTGGAAAGATTGATAACAAATATTAAATAGTTAAAGTCTAGACCTGAAAAAAGTTCTGGAAGTTATTCAAAATTTTAAAAGTAATGGAAATGTATGTCGTGAATACAATCCAAAAGTCTAAGATAGCTTGTTAATTTTATTCTGTTTTGTATTTTTCAACTTTTTCTAATCCAGAAGAAACCTGGCATAAAGAAATTCTTAAATGATTTGTTTAAATGAATATTTCCAATATGGTCTCAGACTTTTGCTGATATTGCTTTTAAAATCATGCTTGAGCTCCGAGGTCCTCGATCCCTTTTTTTTTTATTGCGTCTTCCACAAAAGAAAGTAAGTCATAGAGAAAGACATGGTGAGTAAGTGATGAATTGTCATTTTTGGGTGAGCTATTCCTGTAATATGTTGGCCGGAATGCAGAACAAATCTGATATTAAACATTCTCCCGCACAGACAAAAAGCCTTTCAACTAGAAAATAAAACTCTGCTCATTATTCTTGTCACTAGAGAGATAGAAAATCCTTGGCGGGTTCATTTTATCCAGTTTTACAATGAAGAAAGAAAATCTTTCGTCTTCCTCCCACTCATCAGCTTGCCTCCCCCCCCCCCTGCTGTTTCTTTTCTTTCCATCTTTTTTGCTTCCCATCCCTTTCTAAACTACCGAAATGCAGGATGCCACAGCAGGCATCTAAACTGTAGAAAACGAGACGCCACCGTTCCTAAGCTCACGGTTCAATTTCATCTGTCCATCATTCCCATCAGGTTGTCTCAGATGAAAGTGGATGAAATTGTGCAGAGGACGAGTGGCTCAGCAATCCCATTTGAGAGCATGTCTCTTATAGTCAACCGGTCAGCCTCTATTTCGACACCATTAATGTTTTTTTTTAAAGTGATTGGAACTTTCCTGTAAACTGAAATTGGTTTCAAATCCCACTTTCAGGTCTGAGTCCCTGAAGACCAGAAGGCTACTTCAGCCGTTGATGTAGTGTTTTCATTCATATAGCTAAACCGGAGATTTTCATATCTGTACTGTATATCTGACAATGCAAGTATGTGAGAAGTCCAGACCAGTCCTTGAGCTTTATAAAGTGAGTTAGAGTTAGCAAACATGGCTAAATATCTATGGAATGTCATGCTAGCTTACTTTTACTCTGCATATGGTGTAGAGCATTGTAGAGTTCCTGCATGTTTGTGCACGATATCAGTGTTAATAGATATTTATATGCAACATGACGACTTTTGCATAAACATACACACCACTTTCAAGTCAAGCGGCGTGTTATTTATACGCATTTTGAGCTATCCGCGTGTATGTCTACGCTGCTAAATGTCCGAGTGATTCCGCGTGTATGTACACGCCATTAAATGTCCGAGCGAAACAAAGAAAAATGTCGATCTACATCTGGGGGGCGATATTTTTTTTTTTCTAGGATGGTAGGGGAAGACTCGTAAATGCTATTAACCCCAGTGACGGGTAGGTTTAGGGACGGGGTTGGGGTAGGTCCAATATTTATATATACAGTAATTTAACGTTAAGTCAACGGCGTTCATAAACACACTGAAAAGTGATTATGCGTGTTGATAGCACGCAAAAAATGGAAATACGAATTGGCGTGTCATACATACGCCATTTCATGAGATCAGTCTGTTATATGGCAGAAATAGGAAGGGTGGTATGCTATTCCAACAAGGGGTGGTTGATTATGATTTCACTTTTCTAACTTTAGTTATTGTGTCATGTTGCTGTTTGAGCATGAACAACATCTGCAAAGTTACAACGCTCAAAGTTCGAAGCTAAGGAAGATATTTGGACTACAACAAACGGCTGGTAGGGACAGATTCGTCCCGGTGTTAGTGACATCACTAACCCTAAAATTTACATAAACCCTGCCCCTGGGAACACAAGCGATTTTATAGATTACGATGACTGGATATGCTAATCAAATCGCTAGTCGTGAATTTTGATCTTTAAAACTTTGCAGAACATTTACAAACCGCTATATCACACACTACACGAAAGGTAATAATATTCGAAAAAGCACATTTGTATTGACAAACTTTTGAATTTTACCTCAGATATTTGCCTACATAACTACACCTTCTCAAATCCAATTGTCTTCTTGTTTGTACATTGAAGCACCGTATTGAGCTTGGCAACTGCACTCTGATATTGTTTGACTTCGATAACGTTGAGGCAGTGGCAACAAGGCAGTTTACTTAGAGTTCTGATATTTACTCAATTCCAAACAGCATCATCCATTTTAATCTCATTAAAACGGTCACATTCCGAACAGGTGGCCTGCTGGCCTACGGAATGTTGCGTGTTCTAATTCCGGAACATTCCTTTGTAATGGATAGGCAGAAGAATTCTGATCATGCCTGTGGTCCCATTCCTTCACGATTCATCATTTTCTTATTAACCAGGTAATTCAGGAGGTATTCTAGTCCAATTGGATGCATCTGTAATGCTTTTGTTACATTCCAGCCTCACTCCAGTAGGGACTTTACATTCCTTTGAGTCTGGAATCTGGATATGTATTCTAGCGAGGTGATGTTGTAATTCAGGCTCTGCATTTTCAAGTCAGATTTTAATCAGAAAGACGGATAGGAAGCCATTTATGCTTTAGTAAACATCTAATTGAATTTGCATATTCGTTTTTTTCCCAGGCCTTTAAACCAAAACATCCAATCAATTATGCTTTCATGGTGTTTTGTACCCATTTTCTTTTTTTCTTTTTTTAACTTTTGGGCTTGAGTACTCTGTGGATACTCTTTATAGTCTTGTTAGTAAAACAAACATTGTTCCCATTGTGTATAGAGTTGATCTCGGAAAGACTTGAAAAAGCTCAGGATGTGAATACATAAATACAAGTCTATACAGACAGTGCCAGTTCACCAAACCATCTCTGAAAATAGACGCTCGACCCTGGACTGACCAGACACATTCAAACAACAAATAAACCATCCATTTAAAAGCCGTCCATTTCTTTCTGACTTGGAGTAAAGAACAATTGGAGAATCATTCATAGTGGAAATTCGGTTGTTCTTTGACAAGGGTACGGTAATGAATACCACCCAGTCCTTCACATTACTGTTCAGTGGTGCGTTTCCCGTAAGCATCGTTAGCCAACTATGGGCGCAAGTTGGTCGCAATTTCCATTGAACTCTATTGGTAACGACGGAACTTGCGACCATAGTTGGCTAACGATGCTTTCGGGAAACGCACCCCAGATCCAGAAACGGTCCCATGTGCTTCAACTCTTTGACAGCACAATGAACAAGATCCTTTTTTACAGAACCAATAACATACAGCGTCACAACTGTAGTTTGATTCCCAAACTAATGACTGTGAATTGCTCATGTTTTGGCTCATTTTCACAAACCGGTAGCCTAGAACTCTAGGGACGCACCCTAGTGGCAGTAAAATTGATTTTGCAGCCAGTGCGTTCTAGCAACTCTCCGTTGGCTTTTGAAGTGGAAAAACCAAACTCTGGTCAGGCCAATCACATCGTGTATAGAGTTGGTGGGCGGGCTTAACATAATGACGGCAGAGTTGTGACGGTTATGCGCCGTGATTTCCCTGCGACTTGAAAACAAACAAGATGCTGCTGGCGAACAGCGGTCTTTCGATTCGGCTTTGGCCGTGACTCTGGACGACTTGGAGTTAAGAGAACGTCACTTAAGAAAAAAAGAAAGATGTGTTCGGAGTTTTGACGACTGTATACGGCAAAAGTTTAATATATCAATAGCTCCGCTGGTGGGAAAACGTATGGGACTCACTTAGCCACAGCCATTCGTTGCTCTGGTTGGTTAGCGCTATCCTATGGCGTGCAGAGGGATATTGAAAGACAACCTTTTATCCCGCCCCTCTGATTGAGATATGTCAGTTGTGAGTTCCCAGACCTAACATCTTGATGTAGGTCTGGCTTGCCAGGCTAACAAACCGGTACTGTACAGTACATTCGAGACGGTAAACCCTGATCTTACTTGATGGTGTGGTGTTTGCCGGAAAGTAGCGATCAATGTCATTATCGCGCGATGAAGAAAGTGACACAGGAAACAACAATGGAGGACATACAGCAAATCTTGTTCTTTCTTTTTGGCATGTGGCTTTTTTGTTTCAAGAAGAAATGGAATTGTGTTTCAACTGTATTTAAAAAATGGCGTATTTTAAAAATTGTGTTGTCATTACGCGCAAGTATCGATTCTCGGTCAACCAATCAGTGTTCTGCATTGAGTCTAGTTCCACCCTTAATACTGAACTACTGTGCTAGGTACCCCAATGGAAGAGTCCCAAAAAGTGGTACAGTACAGTTGGGAATTCATTCACGACTTCTGACAGTGAAAACGAGAAGAATTGCATTCCATACTAAACTATACTGTATTGTACCGCTCTGTGGAAACAATGCATTTAGAGCGTAACCGGTGTAGTCCGATTCCTTAAGGAATGACTCTGGGAGGCAATTATTTTTGGCGAATTTAAAACATACACCATGACCACCAATGACTCTTATCAAATGTGCAGTACTTAGTGGCCAGTGCATTTTGATTCCCAACCAATGACTCTTAGGAATCGGTTCTTTTTAGCAACTCAAAAACACACAGCCCTTACTTCTGAAGCGATCTGTTTTTAGAAAGGTTTACTATATGTTGTAGAGATAATGCAAATACAACTGGACATTTAAGATCTTTGCAAGTTATTAGCTGAAAGACTCATCAGTCTTTCATTAAAGCTTAGCTGGAGGTGTTGTTAGGAGCAGGAATGCAACTCTGTGCATTTCTTGTGAACATATACACGAGTTGAGCCTTCCAAAAAGAATAAATTACAGGGCCATTTGGCTAGAAAGAAAATTACCCAGGCTGTTCAGCTGAACGTATTTTTCCCTCTAATGACTGTGACATTTTGCCATCTCATCCTAAATGTCAGGAATCAGCAGACCTCTTGAGTGCTTTCAATAGATCCCAAACGAGAATCTGGCCAGGAACGCAGCGAGGAGCGAGGGCGTTTGTCTGGAAGATCAGGCGTGGATCGGCCCGCAATCAATTAAAGCGTGCTAAAAGAAAGCGAGAAAGAAAGATGGAGAGACGATGGGGGAGGATAAATGGAAATTGCTTTTTCAGAAAAGCATTACCGCATTCATATAAAAGGCTATTTGCATCCTGTGGTGTGAGATACTGTCAAAGCAATATATATGTATACAAGCATATAACTACAAGATGTGCGTCTCCATCTATTCTAAAAGAAAAATGTGTACATACACTTGCAGTGGAATATGTTTTTGTTGCATTAAATAATAAATATATAGAGTTTTATAATATTAGGGTTTCATTTTTAAATGATTTATTTTTCTGAGTTTATAATAACTACAATAATTAACTATATATATATATAATGTAAAAATATATTAAAAAATATTAATATTAACAATATTTACATGCTTAATATATAATTCAATTTTTACACAATGTACATTATGTATACACTGTGAGTACACTGTAAAAAATTTTTGTTGGTTTAACTTAAAAAAGCTAGTAACCTGGTTGCCTTAATTTTAAGTGTACAATGAATTTTAAGTGTACAATGAAGGAGATTTAATCATCAGAAACTCAAAATAATAAGTTATCTGACCTAAATAAATTATTTAAGTTGATTTGACAAAATAAAAAAAATGTTGTAATAATGTAATAACAAATCTTGGAAATATATATTTTTACAGTGTATGTATATAGATTTAATTATTTAAATAAAATAAGATATTTTCACATTGATTATCATATTCATAAAAGGTCTGTGTGAGTATTCGATCTTTGCTGCATTGTATACACATAAATATATATTTACATGATTTCTGGATACAAATCTCAAGTATATAGTTAACTATTTTGTGGTTAAAAAAGTTTTTGTTGGTATTCGCTTGTATTTTGTGTCCCTCAAACTAAAGTGTCTATCCTTTAGGTTTAGATTTACCAAAGCTTTCTGTAGCCGTTTCATATCGAGTCGGTAAAGAATATTAATGCGTCCTTTAAACAAAAGAACTCCCAGCTCTGCAGGGGAATAAATCTAAAGTCTCCTCACAGCTTTATCATGCTATTGAAGCGTTACTCCCCAGTTCCGGAAGTTTCCACCTCCCTCGTCTCCCTCACACATGTACAGTGTCTCTCCATCAAGCAATGAAAAGGAAGTCATTGACTTTATTAAGCCAACAGGGAGACGGGGTACGTGCGGCCGTTCTCATGATTGTATACATCTTAAGTTATCGTCTCACTGAGATTCTCCCCCATCTCTAGTTGTGCTTTTCTTTCCTCTCTTCCCTTCTTCGGCAGCAAGCGTGGAAGAGAGAGGGGATTACCACTCCATTCTGCTGGACCCCAGGGGTCCCGTCTCATTCCAAACATTGCTGTGTGTGTTTGTGTGCGTGTGTGGCAGGAAACGAGGTCGGTGAATTTCAGTCACTCATCCATGGAAGGCTACATAGGGAAGAGTACAAATTCCCGACCTTGTATTTTTGGTCTAACCTTATCCATTCTGTCTTTATACTGTTGTACTTCTGCCACACCTGAGCATTGTTTTAAGACGCATTTAACTTCACATTAGTTTAATTTCCTCTTCTAAGGGAGGCCAGATCACTCTCTATATTTTGTATGCTGGGAGGATCATGTCTTACACACAATTGGATTTAGAAATACGGCTGTCATGGAGAAGAGTGTCTAATCTCTCACACTATGTATATGTGTGTGTCTGTGGGATTGTTGGCTGTGTGGTTTCATTTAATCCTTGAATATGCTTGGCATTTGTTTTCACATATTATTTATGTAGTAAAATACACAACAAAATATATATTTCAATATTGATGATAACCGTGATAACCCTTTCCATATCCGCGACTTTCAACCAACTCGACTCAACCAGGCCTTGCCCCTTTATTTTTTTTGCGTATATCTCAGACGTGAATTATTTAAATGAGGAATATCGTGGCATGTTCGTTCCCAAAAGAAAACTCAAGAAAAATCGAGGTGTTTCAGGGAGTTCAGAAACAGTGGTTGCTGATATAGAGTGACTTTGTGCTTTGTAACTTTGCAGGCCTTTCTCATGCTCAAACAGCAACATTAAACCTTGAAACCAACATAATTGGACGTCTTTAACCCTCTGGGGTTTTTCGGCCCAAATGGACCCGAAGAATTGAAATATTTATTTATTTATTTTTTAAATCACAGCTTCCTCGGAATGGTCCGAAATTTGGTGACTTTGTTGGTATTTGGTATTTGAACACCCAAAAAAATGGGGACAGGATGTGAATAGTCCAAGTGGTTGTAAATAAATAGTCACACTTGGGGTGTTCGGATCCAAATGGACCCGTATGGAAAATGAATGGGAAATTTACAAAAATGTGAAAATACTGAGTTTTTTTGTGCATACAATCTACAAATCAGCCACGATCTTGAAAAAAAAAGCACACAACAGTGAAGGGGTGAATCTATAAAACATCAAGAGTGCAAAACAGACACATCCAGACACACACACACACACACACACACACACACAAACACAAACACACTTTTATACACAAACACACCAAAAATTTCAGATTATACATGTGTTTTGCATTTTTAAAATGCTTAGTTTGTCCACTCGATGGCATCCATCTCATTTCAAAAATTGCTTTTATGAGGCCTAGGCTTGACTCTAAAATAAAATACAGCTTTAAAAAAAATGTAAAAAACATTTTTTTTTAAAATATTTTTTCTATTATGTTCAATGGGGGAACATTTTGTCATAATTATTGCATTAATACTAATTATATATATTTTTTTTATTTTTGAAATTTTCTCAAAACACCAAAAAAGAAAACAAAAAATATTATAAAAAAACGAGTAAAAAAAAAAAAATGATTTTTTTTTTTTAAATATGAATCCCGGCCTTTGGGTCCATTTGGACCCGAACACCCCGGGTGTGACTCTGAAACGAACAACCCCAGAGGGTTAATATAATGTTTCTTCATTTGTCTCTCTGTCTCTCTTTCCCAGGCTCTTCTGAAAATAGATTGTCAGGGTTTAGTGGCCCGGCTCATCATGGACTTTGTGTTGCTGACGACGGCAGTGGAAGTGGCTCCTCGTTGGAGGGAACTTGCTGAAAAACTCGCCCATGTATCCAAACAGCAAATGGAGGCCTATGAGGCTCCGCACAGAGACAAAACCGGGATGGTGGATAGTGAAGTAAGGACACCTCCTTTCAATATGGAAAAGTACAGTTTACATTTGTGAGTTCAATCGCAAGATATAGCCATTTACATGTATCTCATAATTTCAGGCCATGTGGAAACCAGCCTACGACTTCCTGTTGACGTGGGCCGCTCAGATTGGCGACAGTTACCGCGATGTCATCCACGAACTGCACATGGGGCTGGACCGGATGAAGAATCCCATCACCAAACGCTGGAAACACCTCACCGGCACCCTTATCCTAGTCAATTGCCTCGAATTGCTTCGAAGCTCCGCCTTTAGCCCCGCCCCTCAGGATGACTTTGCCATTTAGCTCCACCTCCTCACAAAGCAACACCTCAGAATTTCTGTTTCGACATCACCTCGGGAGAACGCTAAACTTCTAACGGATATACACTTTTCTATTTTGCCGTCAGCTGTGAGTTTACCTCAATCCAATAACCGCGAGGACGTCCTGTACCCGCCCACGTCCAAATAAGGGCAAAGCCAATGAAGCCAAAACACTGAGTGTTTTAAGTGTAGCAATCGTTTTTAGAGTTCTGAAGCTGTTTTTATCGGTTTTGTTCTTTGCGATATCTATATTTTTTATATCGGATGGCACAAAGGAAATTTATACAATCACATTTTTCAAGGACGATTTTTTTTTGAAAAAAAAGGCAGATTTCATCTTGGTTCGTTACTAAAAACGAAGGTCTATTTTGTGACGTCACATTTACCCACGTTTGTCTTGGTCTTGCAGTTCTGTAATTTGTTGCCAAACTGTCGAGCCTTCCACATTTGTGATTTTTTTTTTAAATTTTTAATCCATAATCTTTATTTGTTGCGTCATATTTGATCGGTTGCTCCGTACGACGAAGAAGACGGATTAGTATTACTAGACACATGAAACAACACAAACTGGTTACGTGAGAGGAAGAAGCGTATGGTGAGTTAATGAGATGTAAGAGAAGGTTCAGACTGGATCATGTGTAAGCTTTTGCGAAGTTTGCTTTTGAGAGACCAGATATCGCATCATGTACTTGGTATTAAATTGCAGTGTTGCTTTAGTTTCAATCGTGAGTCATTCATTCAGTGTTTTTGTCGAGAAACAAATGCAGTCAGATGAATAAATGAATAGATCATAGCGTGATTTTATTTATGACTGATGATTTTTTTTCTTTTGTGTTCTATAATTTTTTTGTACCTGATATACAATTTTTCCAATTTTAGGCATTTTTATGTTTGCCGGTTTATTTGTTTTGAATAATAATCATTTCACGGACCTGTACATGTCAAGGAGATTTTGTGCTGTTTTTTGTTACAGCATGTAGGGAAAAAAAGTGAATGTGTATGCTATATATATATATATATATATATACACAGTATATGTATATGTATGTATGTCTGTGATTCAGAGTTCTGTCACATTTATAACTTGTTTTTGTGTTAGCTCTTTGAGAGTGACTGTTTGAAAAGCTATAATTCACACATTGTCTTAGTTGCAGCCAAATGTTTAGCACGAAACAAATTAAACATGCTGTCCCATGTTGTTCCCATGGATTCAATAAAGCAGCTGTACATGAGAGAATGCTGTTGTCATTTATAGTTAGTACAACTGGTTCTTAATACAACTTTATTGACGATTTATGACGATTATGACTTCATATCTTGTTATTGCATCAATTTCTTATGATTGCGACAGGATATCTCACAATTGCAATGTTTTTTTTGTTTTGTTTTTGCAATATTGAAACTACCTCACAATAAGGACTTTACTTCTTGTTACTATTCATAAAACTGACTTAGTTTTCTATTATTGCAACTGTTTCTCATAATTCTGACTTCATTTCCTGTTATTGACTATCTATCACAACTGCAACATCATTTTGTTCTTGCAACTATCACACAATTGGGATTTTATTTCTCATTAATGCATAAAACAATTTATAAATTCGACTATTTGTCACAATTCTGACTAAATTTTGTTATTGCATATCTCTATCCCAATATGTCTCACAATTATGACCTTATTTCCTGTTATTGCTATATATCACACAATTGCAACATCATTTTGCAATATTGCAACTATTTATTTCTCGTTAAGTGCTCATAAAACGGTTGATAAATTTGACTATTTGTCACGATTGCGACTATATTTTGTTATTATGACAATTTCTCATACTTGCGACAGTATTGTGACTTCATTTTCTGATATTGACTATCACAATAGCAAAATCAACTATTGAGAAGTTATTTTAAATATCTCACAATTACCTTTTACTTGTTTTACTCAGAAACAGGTCAAAATCTTAAATCAGAAATTAGAAATGCTAACCCTCTGTTTAAGGGATAGTTCACTTTGAAATTAGTTTTTGATATGTTTTAGCTTACCTCAAGGGCATAAGACACGAAACTAGCGGTTTTTGTGAGAAAACAAACAGTATTTATATCGTTTTACCTCACGTTCACATTCACGTCCAAGTGATATGAATCACATTCACGTCCAAGTGATATGAATCAGTTGTGCGATGTTGTCCAACTGAATCGAACTGAATCATGTTCAAAGTTCCGCCGATGATGCTTGCGTGTGTACGTCACTCAAAATTCACACTGAGATTTCTGAAGTTTTACCTTTTACTAAACATATTTAGATATACCGAAATCGTCTTCCATTGCGATTTCCTGTATATCTAAATATGTTTAGTGAACAGTAAAACTTCCGAAATCTCTTCATAAACAAGACGTAGGCATGCAAGCGATCAATTCCAGCGCATGCGCAGACCGAAGCGTCAGATCAGTTTGTCATCGTTGTGGTAGCATGAGGTAAAAACTATATAAATTATTAAACTATTTTTTTTTTTTTTTTTACTTTTCTATAATGATATAGCCAGTCCAATAAAGGCTTTTTAATTGTTTGAAGAAGAGTGCCTTGGAATTTCCTTTTTTTTTACTATATAAATACTGTTCGTTTTCTCACACAAACCGCTCATTTCGTGTCTTAGGCCATCAATATGTACAATACATTTACGAGTCATTCAATCATGTTTAATTTGGACTTCTCTGTGCATGCTGCTCTTTGAGGTGAACCCAGGGTGGAACCTCCATTATATGACTGACAGACAAGAACGGTTTGACCGAAAAATACCAAATTGAAAATACTGTGGAAACAAAGACACCTTCATCTTTGCCCTTGAGGTAAGCTAAAACGTATCAAAAATTAATTTCAATGTGAACTATCCTGTTAACTATGACAAGCTCTCATAATAGCACTTAATAACATAAATTGACAAAGTTTTGCTTATATCATCCACCCCTGATATTACAACCCCTGACTAAGATTGTGGTTTGAGTTTTAATGCATTTATATACCCTTAGGGTGGGTGAGTATGTGTGTGTATGTATGTGTGTGTTGCGGTTTTTGTGTCTGACCTCTGCCCAGTCTGCCTGCAGCTTTCTGCATCCCTAAGCACTTCAATAGAGCTGACTGTGAAAAAATCAATTAACACTATATTTAAATTGCTAAATTAATTACAAGCCTGCAGAAAGTTGAATGGGCACTATAAAATCAAGATTGTTTTATTACATTCATAATTAACGAGGGGAAAGTACAATGACTTGAATCATAAAGACATAAATGCAGAGCAAACAAATAAAATCACAGCAGCAAATGCTGTAGCCTACCCTTTTTCCAGAAATGGGTAGATCCAGTCCTGGATGCGGATTGGTCGAAACAGCATTGCAGCTGTGCTAGATTAAACATTATAATAACAGCTATGAACAGCTATCTGTTTCTAATTTATTGTTAGCCTTCTGGATATTTTTAAAGTAATTTTATGATATTTAGGCTGTTTTTTTCTCTCTCTCTCTTTTGAAGTAGGCCTACTAGATGTACCCATTTTCATAAATTATGAGAAAAGATTGTTTTAGTAACTCAGTAGCCTTTGTATTTTTTAATAATGTTTAAATGGTGTGGGCTAATATTTGTGAATTTGATTACGTAGCCTACTCCGTTTTCTTGCGAGTGCCGTCAAGATTAGGCTCTCTGGTGCTGTGTAGCCTACTTGCCGCGAGACTCCGCCCACACGCTGTTCCGATTGGCTGTGGCGTTTAACTGATTTTGACGCAACTCGCAGTCGCGTCGCGTCTAGTGTGGACAGACAAATGATTTGTCCCTGGGATATCTTATCGTATCGCGTTTGGTTAGGACATGGTGTCAAATTAAAAAGATATTTTGGCTGTTTTTTCCTGAAAATCTCACAAAACCTCTCAAGAACATGTCCAGGCCAAGGTTTGTTTTGAAATTCTGACAATCTTTATGTTAATATTCTTTTGCATCATGACAGTTTCCATCACAATTCAGCACAGTTCCCTACAAATTCTTTCTAAATGCAAATTAGCCTATTATAATGTCCAACAATAAAAAATGGACAACTTAAAAAAAAAATCATAATTGCCATGAAAATGAAATGTGATGTGGGCATTTCACTCAAAGCCAAACTTCTATGAGAAAGAATAAAATGGCTTTTCTTTAATGAATAAATGAACTGAGGAGTGACTTAAAGGTGTCTTCTACTGGAATATAGGCTTTAAGTTTCAAAAAAGGCGTTTGATCCGTTTTCTTCATAATCTACTGGAGTCTTTCATGTTGGTGGATTCATCGTGAGGACTCTCTGAGGAGTAAAAGTTCTCGAGAAGCAAAAGAGGATGAACCTCCAAAGCACTTCCACTTCTCAGTTTATTTCACACCCTTCGCTTCTCATCGACATCCGATCGAGACTGAAATTCAAGCACAGATGCAAAACAAGTGGCAGTAATGGAAGAGCAAATGAAAGAGGGGGACTGAAAAACCTCAACCAAACAAACAACCAACCAACATTCTTGTTTTCTTTCACACAAGACAAACAAAAGAACCATCATGATCCTCCCCTCCTTTTATTAAGCCCGCATTGCAGCCAATGATTAAATGAATGAATCATTCTGATGACATAATTGCCTGTCTGAGGCATCCATTGCAAAATTGGGTTAATTAAACGTTCCAGCAATCCACTACGCATCATAATGGACAGCCGACACTGAGAGCTTTTTGCAAGGAGGAGGCAAGGCCACACAGCAGGGAAAACATTCCAGACGGTTGCCAGGAAACGAGGAGATGCTTCAGGCTGATTGGCTAAAGGGGAAGAGGTCATTGCCTTGTGAAGAAGCTGGAATGTCAAAATAATGTGGACCTGATTAAATTTTAGGTTTAAATGGTGTGCAATACCTAAAGGGACCAGTTTTGTAACTATTTTATTTTTCTCCCCTGTTAGTATAAGGTTTATTCTTGCACATCTCGATTTCATCTCGTACGGTCCACTAGAAACACTCAATCTGAAGACAAACCGTTCTGGGCTCGTTGGATTTTTTAAAATATATATATTTTTTTAATTTTGATATTTTAATATTTTTTTAAATTTAAATATTAATTATAAAAATATTGATATTTTAATATTTTTCTTTATAATATTTTTCACATATATGTAAATCTATTTTTTTTTATTGCAAATTTTTTAATATATTTATTTTCTGGGTCAATATGTTTAGATAGCCATCTTTGTAAATACAATAATGTTCAATATTGTTCATATATTGATTTAGAATATGTGTTAATATATTAGTTATCTGTAAATGTAAATATATTAGTTATCTGTATATGTAAATATATTAAGAAATGTACTGTTTAAATATTTAAGTAATGCCCCATAGCATGAGTGTCTCCATATGTAAATATTTTCTCATATATATATATATATATATATGAGAAAATATTTACATTAAACGAATAACAGTTTAAGCTTTATGTTAAGCATTTAAAAAATATATTTCCAAAGTATATTTCAATATACCACACATGTGATTACATTTCTGTATGGGTTAAACGGTGTGTTTATGTGTGTTTGCCTCATAATTTCAAACATAGGAATATAGGAGCTGCAGAAAGAGATTATTGCGGGGGAATATGCTACAATGATCGCTAACATTTTTTCTAATGCGCTGTCTCTATGACAACAACCGCTAAGTAACACGTCAGCAGTAGGCTATAATAGAGGACAAAAGTGCGCGCTCGCGCGAACACACATTACACACAAAGCCTGAGGCAGGGGACGAATTTAAATTTCCTTTCTTTGAATTGAATATCCAGCATCCTGTGAGTCATTAACACCCGTTTGTCTCGTAGCAGAAATGAAAGGTGAGTAAACAGCCTCGTTTAGTAGCTAATCTAGCAGTAAAACGGAAGAAACGCTTCCCGAGGGAACAGCTAAGTAAGGCCTAATTCATATTCCTGCTCCGATGGTTCAGACCTGCGAAGGTGAATGATGTGCAGGACAGGTGAAAAAAAAACATAATAGGAAAGAAAGTGAGAGTGCTTGAACTGACTTTGCTCTTGAAGTAAAGTCTTTTAATTAATATCTCCCTATCCCGCAGAGTGCAGTGGACGGATAATAGTCAGAAGAATAAATCAATACCTCCTTCAGCTTAACTTTGCAATGGATGAATCCAGCCTCAGTAGTAAATTGTACAAACATTATGACTTAAAGGGATAGACCATTTTGCAAGATGTAAACAACACTGGTCCAGAAACACTTCCTGTTTCAGTTGTAACTGTTTTCTTTATTTCACATGTAAAGAAAACATCTTAAAGATGTTTGTCTAACTTTCTGATTCAGTTTTATATGTTCTGTTGGTTGTATTTTATCCCAGCTTTTATGTAGTGTTAAAAAACTGAAACAGGAAGTGCTTCAGGACCAGTGTTGTTTACATCTTGCAAAATGGTCTTGGATAGTTCTTCCATCATCATTTACTCTAGCTGTTCCAAATTTTATAGATTTCGAATGCCCCGAACAAAAACTAAATGTGCCATTGCATAATTTGTGCCGAGGAGCATTTAGTTACTGAACAGATCAGACAGAGGCACATAGATTTTTTTTAATAGTGTATTATTAATTATTTATTTAATTACTTATTGATTCATTTTAGCTATTGGATTGATGACTGCATGTTACCGCCATTGCTGTGTTGTTGTTGTTGTTTTGTCTTTTGTATCCATTGTGTCGACAATGTTGTTTGATTTACTGTAATGGGTCTCTTGAGTGCAAACAAATTTCATTCAGGTATAGGCTACACTAATAAAAAGTAGGTAATGCGTTTTTTTTTTTTTGGACAAATACCGTGCTTATTTGGCAATAGACACATTGGTAATACCATGCTTTTCTTTTTCGACAGAGTGCTTACTATTTCTTTATTTACATAGTACAATAGGCCTATCACAAGACAAGCAACGTGGTAGTGTCGTGTCAGCATTCACTATTAGCATCTTATGTGATCGCTATAGTAACTGCACAGTAATTTTTTAGATCTTGAGCAAAAATGTATGCACCTCTTGATGGAAATAACATCACAACATGTATTTTCAATCAAGAGGTGCATCAATATTTGGTTAAGAACTTGTATCGAGAGTCCAGCCCTCTGTAAAGCCTCCTCCAGCACATCCCAAACACTTTCAGTGAATTTATGGTCTGGACTCAGAGGTGCCAAGTCATGTGTGAAAATGATTCTTCATGCTCCCTCCAAACTATTTGATTCTTTCACAATTTGAGCCTTGACATTGTCATTCTGGAATATAACCCTGGTATATAACCATGATGTGTCTTCCCACATGCTTGTTTAAGAAATGAAAAGCCATAGTCTTCATGCTAGAAACATAATCACAATACAATGATCCAATCATAGACTCTTTAAGCGTTTTCCTATCTAAATCCAAACAGTAATCTTTTTTTTAATTCTTTCTTTTTGGCCAGGCTGTGTATTTCAGTGCAATAAAACCCTTAAGCATCTCCCCTTGCCTTTTGGCATCCTTATGTAACTGAACTCCTATCTCCTAAATCTGTAGCAGGCAAGCGACACTAACTCATTTCCAATTTCACGAGGTGCCCAGATCGCGCTCGCTGAGTTGGCCCGACAGAGCTCATTTCCATAATTACACAGTAAATGCAAAAGCTCGGTGACAATGGCAGGAAAAGAAATGCACCTCGAAACCTGCATCAGTTCATCCATGGGAAAACAACCTTTTGAGATGGAGAGAGACTATCTTTACATCTTAAGAATAATGCAATCAAGTTAAGGCCAGCAGAGAAATTTAAATCTCCATGTCAGCTACAAAATATCGAACAAACAAGACATTTAGATCTTTTTATTTTGCTTGAAATAGCCTACATATTGTCCCCTATGTTCATTGAATAGAACCTTATTGTAAAGCATTGACAGTTTAAAGGATAATGTTTAATTTCTAAAGAAATGCTGAAGAAATATCCACCAATCAGGGAAGCATTTTGAATTGATTTGGTCTTCTCGCACTTTCAACTACTCTGCAAAAAAAATGATATGATCAGTGACATGTTTTTACACTGCTTTAACTCATCAAAATAAGTTAAGCAATTTTTTAACTTTTATGATTCAACTCATTTTTATTTAAGTCAGTGTAATGTCATTTAAGTTGAATTGACTTAAACATCCAAGTTGATTGTATAGGCTGCTTGAAAAATGTAAGGCAGCAACTTTTTTTTACAGTGTTTTTTTTTTTTTTTTTTTACAAAATACAATTTAGAATATTAATATTTTAAATATTTTAATTTAGAAAATAAAATTTCAAAATTTAAGAGTAAGTATTATTTTAAAATATATTGTTTTTATTCTTTTAATCAATTAATTGAAGTGAATAAATTTGACAAAATACATTTTATAAATAAATATAAAAATAAATTATATTGTTTGTTTTTTTAATCTATAATTTTATTGACTTTAAAAATACATTTTAATTTTTTAAATAAATTGAAATATTTTGAAAATGTTGTTTTATATTTATAATCATTGACTGTCAATGCATTTGACAAAATAAAAAAAATAATATTTCATTTTAAAATATTTTATATTCATTTTATATTTATTATTTATGTACTTTTGACTTAATAAAATTCTTTTTTTTGTAAATTGTTTTTATACTTGAAATCAATGACTTAGTCTTTAAAAGTTTTCGAGACATTTTTAATGCTTCATGGAATGCCTAGTTTATTCCCCATAAAAATAAAATAAAACAAGTACATAGTCTTTTTTCATTTTTTAATGTTTTAATTATTTTTTTTTGTTCCAAATCAAATGTCACAGGGCTTGTTGCTTAAAACTCTTTATTGAAATTTATTTATAACCATGGAGAAAATAAATGAGAACAATACTCAGTATTGTACCAAGGTCACTGAAAAAGTGAGTGGTCATACGCTCTATTGCAGCAACAGAGAATTCAGTCTCATTTCATTGGCTTTAATTTAAGAAACACTCCCCAAGGTCAGGTCACAAGGCCTGCAGGACGATGTAAAAAATTATCTGTGAAGCACTTTACAATATTTTTTTCAATTCCCTCGATCTGTGTGAAATAAATGAGCTCTCTTCTGCCTCCAGTTTGTCACTGGGACAGCCCTTTAGGCCACTCACAGATCAGCTGATTAAATATGCATTCCATGCTGGGGTTTGTTCCCGATGGGTTTTGGACTGATGTGACATGCTTTGATTTGTCAGACGCTGTGGGGAGATATGGCACCGTAGTGTCCTGTCCTTCAGAGTTTGTGACTTTGTGTGTAGAGATGATATTTCACAAAGATCTGAAGCCTGTGTGCCTCAGATTCTGATATTTGACTTTGATCACATGGAAATTGATTCTGAACTAAACATTTACCTAAAAAATAACCCCATCTCTAATCTTCTTATGTAGTCACAGTTTGTAAAGCAAGTTATTTATCACTACTAACCTCGAAATGCAACGTTATTTCAATCTTGTTGCAGTAATCAGCCTAACCATTAAACCCACACCATCCTCATTCATTTTTTAAAGTTACACATCAACCTCCTTAGTGTTCCTACATCAATTCATTATAAACAATAAAAGTGCACTAAGAGTGTACTAGCCCTGTCCCAAATGGCACTCACTTGCAGTCTTCCTATGAGTCTGTACTTTCGTGACGTAACTCCACCTTGACGGGGGCGCTAGAGAGCACCCTTCTGAAAACTAAACGAAGAATGGGTTGGCTTACATTTTTAAATCATCATGCGTTTATAATCTTCGGTTGTGCTTTAAAGGACACTTTCTTCAATGTGTTGACTAAAATACTAAAGGATTAGGGCTGTCAATATTCCTCTACAATAGGCTACTATTCGAATTCCACTCCATAATTTATGTAATATTCCAATAATATTCGAATATTAAATGCTCAAATTCATTCTATCATTAATATTGACGACATTACACATTCTTATGGATCGCCAATGCCACTATAGCCTGTGGTTGTTGTTACACGTTCTGGATAACGTGCACAATTGTGTTGCGTTTCAAAAACTTTATTGTTCATTAGACGAAACAAAACATTTCATTTTCAAATGCGTGTAAGCCGCGAGAAAGATTGCATATATAGATTTATATTTTAAATATATATAAAAGCAATATTCGAATAGTAACTTCAGCATGTTTTTTTTTTAATATTCGAATTATATTCGAATTTCGGAATTCGTTCCAACAGCCCTATAAAGGATACTGTATGTTAAAGTATAAGCTCTTGGATTATAATTAGCTCTTGTGTAGGGTTGGGTATCGAGAATCGAGTATCAAATGGAACCGGGACTAACTTTTCGTGTTTCCCGGAATCGTTCAAAAGTTAAAATTTCGATTCCTAGTTTCGATATTCACAGTCAAAGAAGAAACCGCTGAACAACACCAACGAAGAAGCGTCTACCGGAAGTGTTGGCATAACCGCGAGAGTCGAACATGAGTAGCTTACGTCGGCGGTCCAAAGTGTGGCTTCGCTTTTCTAAAAATAACGAAATCTCGGCAAAATGCAAAATTTGTGACAAAAGGAGTATTTTTGACAGAAGGAGTATTTCCTTCAGAAAGACCGTTGGTTAGCAAGGTTAGCTAAACTTTTTTGACCCTGCCTCTTAAAAGAATCGGAATCGAGAATCGTTAGGAACCGGAATCGAAACAAGGAATCAGAATCGGAATCGGAATCGTTCAAATTCAAACGATACACAACCCTACTCTTGTGTCGTTTGACATTACATTTAGGGCCAGATTTACTAAACAGAGCAAATTAGCGTGGCTCAAGTTGTTAGTAAATCCGTGAAAGTATTTTCAAATATATAATTTCCATAAGTATTCATTTTTTGGCACACATGGACACACAAAAGGCCATTGTTTCCTGAGAATCGCCCTCGGATTAGTGCTGAGGGTCTCGATCCAGTTTTTGGCTTGATTCATTACAATTTGGCATCGGCAATTAAACATGATAAACCATATTCTTATTCCGTTTCGACTTAAAGGTGTGTGCCAAGACAATGAGCGGTGCGTATGCAGAAAATTAATTATGAAGTCAATCATGGAAAATTAGCAAGCTAAGTCCCAAGACACCAGGCTGTTATGAATCAGATCCAGCTTTTGATCATGGATGTTGATTAGTCGATACAGAATCGTGGGTATGTTAAATAACATCTTTACCTTCCTTTTCGGCATTGTGTATTTCACAGCTCTTTATCTCTATTCGCTAAACAGAACGGTTTCAAAGGCCTTGTTGCATTAAAACGTGTACCGGCATGCTTTATAACTTTCAGCATGTCACAAACAAACTTGATTCCATCTGTTTCAAAGGCGGTATAATGAGTTTCAGAGCGATGAGAGGTAGATGGTGTCTCTGGTGTGCGCTTGCATCTGTTGTGAAAAACATGAGTTTCCTGCTTGGCTGAGCTTTGTGGCTAACAGGTGGACTGTATTTCACCTGAGCAAATGTGGAAAGAGAGAGAACGAGATTGTCATGGGTTGATGCTGGGAAAGGGGGGGGGGGGGGGGTAAACAAGACAAGCGGGTGGAGTGTCATTTGTTTCACTTCATAGCAACTTTGTCTAAGATGTTGATCCTATAAATCCCTGAAATAAGAAACAATAAGTCAATAGTTTTAAAATGAACGTCCATCGCATAACTCAGATAATTCTGGAAGAACGCAATCCTTGTCAGAACCGTATCTGGGGTTGAGGATATGTGATGCTTGTGACAATCTTATGTCCCGAGTGCCTTTGGGCAACACTGATTGCAACACAGAGGCAGGCCTTTTGGAAATAAAATACTTATTTAACTTTGTGAAGAACATGTAAGAATCCACTATATATACTGAAGAGACTACAGTATATACAAAAGACTTTATCAAAAACATACAGCTATGTATATGTAGCCACGCTCGAAGTAGCTTCACTAACATCGCTAGTAGAAACAATTGAGTAGAGCCAGACCGATATTAGGCATTTTCCAAACTATCGGTATCGGCAGTTATAATGGCCGATAAATTAATATTTCAAAAATAAAAAAATAAAAATGGTCGAAACACGCTTGAACCATGTCATGAGTGTTGGAGTTGTATAGTTTGTCCACCAGAGGGCACTCTACACAGTCCCTGTTGGCAACACTCGTAGAGTTAGTCACGAGACATACATTGCTTGAATAACAATTAAAAGAACATCAGCTCTCTTAACTCAAATAAGCATGACAAAATTTGTGACTATCATGTCCAGTTTTGCTGCGGTTAAATAAGCCGAGATTGAAGCGGAATTAGCTAGTAATAATTACGTTATGTCCTTTTAACTTTTGACAATGTGACTGAAGTATTTCTTTAATAGCGCGTGACAGTTATAGCAATGAGACGTATAATCTCCCCTTGGCCTGTTATATTGAGAATGTATGTTTTACACTTTGCAGTATGACGTCATCCATTGCTAAATTATGGCTCATCATAGACTAGCTAACCACAAAGCTAGCTAATGCCACTATCATTAGTCTGTTCTGTTGTGACAATAAAATAAAAAAAGTTTCTTTTTAAAATGCATGATCATATTATTTTAGTTTAAACTCATAAATAACTACAAATAACTAATGTTAGGTAAATCTGTTAATGTTTTGTTGCGCATTTCATAAAATAAAATAAAATAAAACATCGGCCGATATATCGGCATATCGGATTTCAAAACCAACAAATATTTGTATCATATCGGCCTTCAAAATCCTTTATCGGTCGGGCTCTACAATTGAGATACAAAAAAGATCTAATTTGATATGCCAGTGGTTCCAGAGAGATGATCACCCTGATCTGATGTAAGAACGCTGATCGTGTCTTGGTTGATCTTACAGCATCATTGAATACAAAACCGATGAGCCTCACGGGAACAGAAACCAATTAGCAGCACATCCCATTCAGGCCTGTTGCTCGGTTACGTACCCTCTCTGCATGTTAATGCGGCTCCTCGTCTACCTGTTCCTCACGCAAGAGCTCTTGTGGGTAAAACAGAAAGGAGATGAGAAGATTGTGCTGACAGCAAATTTGTACGCCAAAACACATTAACGTAAGAGGCCGCTTAGCATTCGAGAGAGCGAGAGGGTGTCGTAAGGGAGTTAAATATGAAATTGTAGGTCTGTTTGCTCAATGTTTTCTGAAGGAACCTCAAAGGAACTCCCCGAGGAGGTCTTGGTCTCCATAGCAAACAAAGAACGCTAGATGTTCTGGAGACGCTGGAGTTAGATTAACCCTGAGGATTACGTCCCGTTGGCATCTGAAAAGTTCTCAAATATTCAGCTTGAAAGGTTTGTAAGAACCAAAATGCTCCACTATTCTGAGGAAAGAATGTGAAATAAAGGGCTAATGAAGATCACAGAGTTGAAGTTTTGGGATTCAAATGCATGTTGCATGTAATACCAGCCTTTTTTTTCTTTTTACATTGAACGCCATTAATAATAACGTTAAAAATAAATGATAATACATTTAGGACGTGTGTCCACTAAAGCGTTTTTAGCCAGCTGAAAACGCTAGACGCTCTGCTGAAGACGCCATGCTTTGGGCGCTTGAGAGCGTTTTGGCTGCGTAGCGTTTTTTCTGTTGAGACGTTTTTCGTTGCTATGATACGGAATATCAGCAGCACAGTTTGAATGTTGTGACAGTTGGTCAGTGTGGTTTAGTCCCGCCCCTCCTCCACTGTGATTGGACGGCTGGGTAAAAAGGGACAGTGATGAGCGCTGCGTTTTATCCAAAGTTGAACATCTTTCAACTCTCGGCGACCAGTAAAAATGCCGGACGCTCGGCGCTTCAGCGTGAAAAAAAAAACGCTCAGCGCCTCGTTACGCTCATGGCGTTTAAAAAATGCGGCGCTCCCATTGAAAACAATTGAAAACATACGCCAGGTGCGTGGAAAAACGCTTCGGTGGACACACTGCCTTAAATTAAGTAAGTAAATAAATAGAACATTTTAAATGTAAATATTACATTTAAAGAATCCAATTTAATAACAATTCAGAAGAATACATTAAATAAAACTACAAGGAACAAAAAAAAGGTAAAGACCAACTGGTTTGATAAAAACTTCTGGTTTGAAAGTCCACCAAAGAGTTTCTTACTCCAAAAGACGGTGTATGTCGTAGGATGTAAGAGTAGCATAAGCTTTGATGCCTGTCGCTGTTCAAACAAATAGGGCAACGTTTCTTTTTAAAAATTCTAATTTTAGACCTCTAATTCGTGACTGGTGTTTTATTTTGCTCTATTCTCTGCGCTTCCATACGTCATACGTCACGCCAAAGGTAACTCTTTCACCGTAAATCGATGAGTACGTCCATCAGCCGGAAGCTAGTTATTTTAGCCTCCGCATATTGACTACTCTAAAATAAAACCAAGTTTCTTTTCTATAGCAACATGACATCATGACTTTTGCGTAAACATACACGCCACTTTCGAGTCAAGTGGCGTATTATTTCTACATTTTGAGCTATTCGCGTGTATCCGCGTGTATGCGTGTATGTCTACGCCATTAACGTCCGCGTCATCCCGCGTGTCAGAACACGCGCGTCAAATGTCCAGTCATAAATGCCATTAACCCCAGTGACGGTTAAGTTTAGGGATAGGGTTGAGGTAAGTCATATCTTTTTTTCCCTAGGATGGTAAGGGAACAGTCATAAATGCTATTAACCCCAGTGACGGTTAAGTTTAGGGACGGGGTTGAGGTAAGTCATATATTTATATAAGGTTAAGTCAACGGCGTTCATAAACACGCTGAAAAGCGATTATGCGTCTTCATAACACGCCAAAAATGCAAATACGAATTGGCGTGTCATACACACGCTACTTCATGAGATCAGCCTGTCTATAGTATTGTCCCTTGAGAAGATATTGCTGGAACTCAAAACATAATACCACACACATATTGAGTAGTTTCTCAAAACCTTTTGAATCTGCCATTTTGGACTTTTCCCCCTCGTGCAATGCATTCTGGGATTGTGTTTTTCTACCAAAACGAGGGAACTCAGAACACAGCATAATATTGTTGATATCTTTTTGCAACATTCTTCATGTCAGGATACCTATGATCCCTTTAAATGCTGTCTGTAGGCAGCATGCTAGGTTTAACTAAGGAAGTTGCGCTCTTCATCGAGGTCCATTTGAATGTGAAGCAGACTTTGATCTGGATTGAATTGTTCGGCCACAATAAACCAGTTCCTCTGTAAGACCCACATACTCCTTCCTGAGCCCTTTCCTTCCTCTTGGAGGACTGTCAGAATGGCAGGAACTCACTATTTTGTTTTCTTCGCTAAATCCTTTTTTGCTTTGACATTCTTTCTTACTCATTTTATTTTTCTCAGACAGCCGCGTTAATTGAGACATTGTGTGAGAAACTAGACTTTGTAAAACAATCCACTTAAACATGTCAGAAATGACAGAACTCATTAACATTAGACACATTAAGCTGGATAAAAATAAAGAAAAATAGAGTTCAACTAATTGACATTTATATTTTATACTGATCCGTACAAACGTTTGTGTTCATTCATTTTTTTGTCAAAACAGGAAGAATTTGATGTTCTCCTCAGGGAGGGACATACTTTTTGTAAACTTGTGAAATCCTGACATCTAGTGATAGAAAGCCAACATTACATTTTTGGCAGTCAACAATCCTGAATAAACAAGCAAATAAAATTAATCTTAAAAATATTAAAAAATAAATGCAATTAAATACTATTACAAGGCTTTAAGTATTTTCTTAAAGCTTTGGTGTGTTTTTTTCACTTTAGTAATAATATTAATAATAATTATAATAATAAGCAACTTTAAATAAATGTCACATTTGAGTTGTTAAGATGCACTGTATACATATATACGTTTACATATATAATTGTTCGTGTGTGTTATTTATTCATATATACACAGTATAATTTTTTTTTAAAAACTTTTTTTCATAAAACTTGTCAAATCCAATATGTGTGTGCAGATAATTCCGATGAAGCGGACCCTACACACACACACACACACACACAAACGTTGGGGTTTTGTGTGTATGTGTGTGTGTGTGTGTTTCATCCTTCATGTTATTTTAATGACGAGATTTTTAAACAGATTTAACAGAGAGTGTTATACATATATTTGACACCAGGTGTCAGCAGACTCACAAAGCAAATTCTTAAAGAGACTCAACTGCACTGTCTTTTTAAATGATTGATCCTTTAATTGTATTTTTTTTTTACAATCTATGTACTCAATATGGGAAAAAAAACTCTCACCTTGATAATAATAATAATAATAATAAACATTTTACAATTTAAATACATCAAATTTGAGATTTTCAAATTGTATATATATATATATATATATATATATATATATATATATATATATATATTAGGGCTGTCAAAACGATTAATCGCGATTAATCGCATCCAAAATAAAAGTTTGTGTTTACATAATATATGTGGGGGCACTGTGTATAATTATTTTATATAAACACACACGCATGCTTGTATATATTTAAGAAATATTTTCATGTATATTCTGTATATAGATTTATGTATAATTTATATTATATATAAATATAAATATTTTATATATAAATAATATTATGTAAACACAAACTTTTATTTTGGATGCGATTAATCGCGATTAACCGTTTTGACAGCCCTAATATATATATATATATATATATATATATATATATATATATATATATATATATATATATATATATTAAATTTCACATATATTTGTAAAGTGGTTTACAGAAAAGGCGTGTCTATACTATTTAGAGTGATCTGTTATCCGAGGTGTCCATGCAAACCCATGTAAATAAATATATGGCTACATATAAGCAGCAAACTTTTTGTGCGCGCTGTATCTCATGTTGTACATGGGGATGTACAAGCAGTGTTGGGATGTGACTTTCTGAACTGGTGCTTCTGCTTGCCTGTGTGGGAGGAGTTCGCACAGATTTGTATTCCTCATGCACACGCACAGACAGCAGCAGCAGCGCTTCAGTGTGAGTCAGAGCAGAGCGGGGGAAACCTCCGTCTACTCTCACTGTCGGCTTGTTTTTTATCTCCACTGAGGAAACGCCTCGCTCCCTGACCTTACGAGTCTCGGATTTATGCTGCGTGTGGAGGAGATCTATTGGTGATCTCTTCGTAGTGAGGAGATAAACGGAGGCCAGCAGTCTGCAGTACAACATATCGTCAGAAAACAGGAGGAGGACCCAACGCCCTTCCCAGACCGACCATGCATACCTGCCTGGGCTGATGCGCTTGTGCAATGGATGCTTTAATGGGTTTGCATGGATAAGAATGCAATGGATCGCTTCATGGGATCATAACCTGGTGTTTTTTTCCTTCAAAACTGTGGATGCTAAACAGCCAATGAATCCGAAGCCTGGAAGCCTCGAGATCAAAGAGGCGAGATAGGCGACGTTGCTATGTGATTTATTGATCGTTGCACATTCATCGTAAGATGGGGAACGGTTTCTCCAACATCGCAGCATTCCAGTCCCTGCACATCGTGATGCTAGGCTTGGATTCGGCCGGTAAAACCACAGTACTGTATCGGTTAAAGTTTAACGAATTCGTCAACACCGTTCCCACCATCGGCTTCAACACAGAGAAGATCAAACTCAGCAATGGCACGGCCAAAGGGATCAGCTGTCACTTCTGGGACGTCGGCGGACAGGAGAAGTTAAGACCCTTGTGGAAATCCTACAGCCGCTGCACGGACGGTATTATCTACGTGGTGGACTCGGTAGACGTCGACCGGCTTGAGGAAGCCAAGACAGAACTGCATAAAGTCACTAAATTCGCAGAGAACCAAGGAACTCCTCTGCTGGTGATCGCCAACAAGCAGGACCTCCCCAAATCCCTAACAGTCACCGAGATCGAGAAGCACCTGGCTCTCCATGAACTGAGTCCCTCCACCACGTACCACGTCCAACCGGCCTGCGCCATCATCGGCGAGGGTCTCCATGAAGGAATGGACAAACTCTACGAGATGATCGTCAAACGAAGGAAATCTCTCAAACAGAAGAAGAAACGATAGACCTCCGCAGACTCGTGGAGACATTTAAAGGGATAGTTTACCCAAAAAACGACAATTCTGTCATCATTTACTCGCCCTCATTTAAAAAAAAAACATCGAAAACTAAAATCGTACAGATTTAGAATTACGTTTGGGTCAATGATGACGGAATTGTACTAAATATTGCCATGAAAGATTTGATGGGTTTTGCCTTGGTATGCCAGATTTGGTAACACTTTATAGTAACTTTCATGAATAAAATTTGCATAAATATCCGTATGAACTCTTTATCTGATAACTGCGATGTTTTAAAACATTTATTAAATGACAATATTCACAGCTTACTTGAACAATATCCCATATTTGCCACAACTAATGGCTTGAGTTTTGGGGCTGGACAGTCTATTATGGGAGACCAACACTATCTCACGCCCAATTCGTACGAATACGACGAATGAGTAAAAAATGTTTAATTCGTACGACCTCACTCGTACGAATTTGTACGATTTGTCTAAACCCACGTGACGGTTAAGTTTAGGGGCGGGGTAAGGGTTAGGTCATTCGTACGAATTCATACGAATTGGCCAATTCGTAAAATATGTACGTTTTAGCAAAATCGTACTAATTCGCACGAGTGAGGTCGTATGAATTGTTACGGATTAGCCACTTTTTAATCATTCGTCGAATTCGTACGACTTGGTCGTGAGATCGGGTTGGGCAGACACATTCGTACGAATACGACGAATGAGTAAAAAAAATTGAATTCGTACTTATTCGTACGACCTCACTCGTACGAATTTGTACGATTTGTTTAAACCCACGTGACGGTTAAGTTTAGGGGCGGGGTAAGGGTTAGGTCATTCGTACGAATTCATGCGAATTGGCCAATTCGTAAAATATGTACGTTTGAGCAAAATCGTGCTAATTCGTACGAGTGAGGTCGTATGAATTGTTACGGATTAGCCACTTTTTAATCATTCGTCGAATTCGTACGACTTGGTCGTGAGATCGGGTTGGGCAGACACATTCGTACGAATACGACGAATGAGTAAAAAAAATTTAATTCGTACTTATTCGTACGACCTCACTCGTACGAATTTGTACGATTTGTTTAAACCCACGTGACGGTTAAGTTTAGGGGCGGGGTAAGGGTTAGGTCATTCGTACGAATTCATACGAATTGGCCAATTCGTAAAATATGTACGTTTTAGCAAAATCGTACTAATTCGTATGAGTGAGGTCGTATGAATTGTTGCGAATTAGCCACTTTTTAATCATTCGTCGAATTCGTGCGACTTGGTCGTGAGATCGGGTCGGGCAGACACATCTGGAAAATCTTTAATTTTGCAATTCAGTTTTGGTGCTGTTGTGCAGAAATTACACACTTTAAGCATGTTTCTTGCTGAATTGTTAGTGAAAGTTATTATAAAGTGTTACAGAAAATAAAAAATACAAAAACAGTGGTTAATAATATGCTTGCGTATAGAACCAAAAACTACTTAAATAAATAGCGAGAAAATATGTAACTAGCCAATAAATTAAAATGCATAAAAATAAGAGAAAAAAAAATGGGCCGGACCCATGTTGCTGCTTGATATTAACTCCATAAATATTGCTAATAAACAGTAGCCTGTGCTTTGAAAAAAACCCTACTTTTGTTACAAAATCATTCCTTGAAAAAACTGAATTAAAATGATTTTTTTTTTGTACATTATGCTTTTCTCGCATAACAAGCAGCACATTGAACCTTATAGTTCCTCCGATGCAGTTTTTCCATTTTTTTTTCCATCTGTCTTTTTAAAAACGTGCCCTACACAGGCCTCGAACATGTTTGTTTTGTTGAAATGCTACTTTGTACTACGATCAGAGGTTGCTGTATCATGAAACCATGTAGTGAAATGAAGACTGTTTATGCACATGATGCCAAAAATAAATTATACTGAAATGTACGTAACACGTGTAACGTTTTGTTGGTTTGCAACCTGACCTAAACGCTTGAGGGAAGTCTGCATTCAGCATTATCGCGGGCGGCGAGCCTGTTTTCTGTAATTAAAGTTGCCGTTCGGTACAACAGCCATCACCCATAATTCCCCGAGCTGTCAGATCTACATGATTCCACTGCGCTGGACGACGTAAATCCCTTTGATTTAGCTCCAGGCTGGCCGAGGTCCACACGTGCTCGCGTTTGAGCACAAACACTCTCGGGACTGGGATAATGACCTTTTAGTGCTCAGCGAGATTGAAAATGGATATTAATAGGAGAACTCGCCCATTGTGTAATTAGAATAAGCCACAACGGGCCGGAAAAATCCCTCTGATAGGAGTGTGTCTGGGGCCTAGAGGCGTGCAACACAACACCTGCTGGGTGGGCAAAAACACAAATGTACTTTTAACAGGCTGTACTATGGTTTTGATGAAGTTTTAAGGAATATGTTGCTTGCGAGATCTGTTGCGCTAAAATGCTGTGCTGTTTTAAGAAATCAGTCGCAATTTAGAAAATTAGAAAGGTCAATGGTTCATAATGGTTCATGGTTTTGGTTGGACATATGGCGGTCAAACATTGGGAATAATTGGGAATAATAATTGATTGACCGAAAATACAATGAAAATAGTAATATTGTGAATATTTATTATTATTTAAAAGAACTGTTTTCTATTTTAATATATTTTAAAATGGAATTTATTCCTGGGATGTAAAAGTTGGATTTTAAGCTGCCATTATATCGGTCTTCACATGTCACATTATCGTTCAGAAATCATTTTTAATATGCTGATTTGCTGCTCAATTATTAACGGTTCCTATCAGTGCTGAAAATTTTTTGCTGCTTAATATTTTTGTTGAAAGGGATTGATTTCGTTTTTTTTTTCAGGGTTCTTATATTAATAGAAAGTTCAAAAGAACAGCATTTATTTTGTAACTTTATAAATGTCTTTAATGTCACTCATGGTCAATTTTATTCAGCGTCCTTTTTAATATATTTCGTAGCCCAATTTATCATGTTTTCCACAAAAAATATTAAGCAGCAACAAGTTTTCAATGTTTATAATAAGAAATGCTTCTTGAGCACCAAATTTGAATGATTTCTGAAAGATGTAAAAAAAAGTTAATAATTTGACTGGTATAGGAAAAAAAGGAATAATACATATCATGATATTTGTATTAAATACATTTTTACCTTTAAATACATAAAATAAATGTTTATATATATATATATTTAAATAAAAGTTATCCATTGACTTAACTTAAAAAAAGTGAGGAACCACGTTTTCTTAAAATTATTAATTAATAAACTTCATGTGTGATTGAAAAAAGTAGAACTTGACAATTCCACATAACTTATTTTTTTTCAATTTTTTTTTCAATTTAACTTATTTTTTATTTCAATTCATAACTTTTTTGCTTTCAAATCAAAAACAAAAAAAATGTTTTTGATTTTTTTTTTCAAAAACAATTTTTTTGTTATTTCAAAACAATAACTTTTTTTTTCGAGTTGTTTTCAAAACTCACGACACTTATTTACTTAATAATTTTAAAGCCAAAGGTTTCCTCACTTTTTTTAAGTTAAGTCTACTGATCACTTGAATACAACATGATCATGAACTAGACTATTAAAACTAGGGATGCACAATATATCGGCCAGCATATCGGTATCGCCCGATATATGCAAATTTTTAATGGTATCGTTATCGGCATGGTGAGAAAATGTGGCCGATATATTAAAGCCGATAAATAATGTATTATTCCCTTCAGCGGAGACACTTGTTGAGCACTGTTTATGTTTTTGAATTTCTTGAAATATTATTGAAATCTCTTTAAAAAAATGAAAATATGGTTCGGTACAACTTTGCAGCGCAAATCTGTCATATCGGCTATACAACACTATAATGAGAACATCATTATAGTCGTGCGCTTGGGACATGGATTTAATTGTGAGACTTTTGTTTTTGTAATCAGGCTCTCAAAATCAGATAAAAATTTGGATTTAAATTTATCGGCCGATATATCGGTTATCGGCTTTCAAATAAAAATAATTATCGGTTATCGGCCAAAATTTTCATATCGGTGCATCCCTAATTAAAACAGTCTCCTTTTTATCATCCATTGACCATAAACCAATGTAACTAAGATCTTTTTCTATATTTGTACTGCTTCCGCTTATGCTCACAATCACAGTAGTGGTACGCCATAATATCAGTCACATTAATTACCCATCATCCCAATGAACCCATGGCCTTGAGTGCAAAATTCTGTAAGGTGTGTCACAAGAAGAGAGACTGGCTCTGAACGATTCAGAAACCCACAGAGGCGACTGGAAATATGATATAGATAATTAATTTTAACATCAACCTATCTAAAATCCCAGGCAGTGGGAATGATGGTCTTTTTTTGGAGCAGCAGGTAATAGGGTTCTATTAATAGACCTTAATAATTAATGTAGCACCCACTGGAAATATACGAAAAGGCCAGAAATGGGATCTTAGTGACAACTGAGCCAGAAGTGCAAGACAGTCAATGTGATCCAATGCGAGTTTTAAATTTTCCCAATGAGTTTACTGTGAATTGCTCGTATTTGGTTGTCTTATCGTTCTTGAAGGCAGGGATTAGGCTTTATGGAAATGGAGATATCGGAGTATCTTTGTAATCTGGTTTTACAACAGTTATTAAAACAAGTTATTAAAATGTAATTTGTTAGTCTGTAAATGCAGCCAATGTTTTGTTCCGCTGTCCGTAATGAGCCATTTGTACAATTGCATGCAGATTGTATGTTTGTGGAACAATGACACAATTCATTATCATATTTTGAACTCCTAAGTGTTAAACTCGAAATGGGCTTTGAAGAGCAGGGAAAATTGTTTCTGCTTCTATTTGGGTCATATCGAAGGATTTGTCTATTAATATACCCCTTTCCCGTACGCCTCCATCCCGGTTGTCTGGGTAAATCCACGAAGCGTTGAAAAACACACCTGGATCTTTTGACTGAAATATTTGGGAGTTTGTTGCCCGTCATGACATGCCTATTTTGTTTTGCTCGTCTTTTTGTATGACACCTGTTTACCCCTCTTTCCTTTCCATTTTTCATCACTCTGTTACTTCTTGTTTTCTTCTCCAATCGTTCTCTTTCTCTGCCTGCTTTTAGACTCGTCATTCTGCAGCTAACCAGATTGAAATGAGTGGAGAAATCTATGGTTGAAAAGATGCTCTCAGAAATGAATAACCACTAGAAACGTAAACATGCATTTATGCGTCTCTGTTTCTCACAGAATTACAGCACTATTTTGGTGTAAAAATACTTTGGTGTAATAATAATATTTGGAAAAAAAATCTGGCGCACAACATAATTTGACCCTGAATAACACTCAATATATCAATATTGACCTTATTTATATTGTTCACCCACACCCAGTCATAATTTACTCACCCGAATGTGCATGTTTGAATGTATATTTTATTTTATATTATATATTATTTTATTCAATAATATATAATAGATTATACAACAGTATGTAGATTCGTTATATTTTAAAATAGATTAAAATTATTATTTTTTAAAAAAGCATAATATATGTATATTTTTTTAGTTTGATAGCATGCATTTAAATAAATTAATTGTTTTTTTTGTTTGTTTGTTTTTTTGGATGGGGAGGTTAATGATTTGATAAAGGAGCCATATGTTAAATTGTGGCCAAAACTGGTACTGCAATCACTGTCAAATTACTGTAGAGCGGTGTATCGCCTCCCCCTCCCCCCTGACTCGAGGTTGCCAGATTGGCTGCAGGATCCAAACATTTTTATCCAACATCTGCAGCTGTGGTAACTAGAGCAGAGCTGGCAACCCGGATGTTGCAACACTAGTACTGACTTCTTGATTGGTAGATAGGTGGAGGGTGGCGCATCAGACCTAAACACAATGACAATACCCTTGCCGGACTACTGTTGTCAGTAATATAAGTATTTCAAACGAACATGATTTCTCAATGTCTAGTGACATATCGGGGCCATTTTATGATATTTGAAACAAATTTCTTACATACAGCTCCTTTAAATATTTGAAGAGTTCAGATGCAAAAAACCTCTAAATGCCATTTGAATTTTATCAAGCTTGTATATTTAAGTTCAGTAATTTCACTTAAATGACAATTAATAGGTAATCTTCATTGCCATTTAAGTGAAATTACTGAACTTAAATATACAAGCTTGATAAAAATGGTCATTTTAGAAGAAAATTTCAAATGGCACTTAGAGGCTTTTGCATCTGAACTCTACATTTCTGGTCTTACTGTGCATGATTCATCATTGATGTGCATTATTTTTCATAATCTTTCATCAAAACATAATAAATGTCTAAATCTCTGAAACTTTTTCTGCTGATATATAACAAGTGTAATAACCAATACTATAATAGGCCCACTTTTCATTGTTCATCCCAAGACCAAGATTGCCTTTTTACCTCTCCGGCTTTTCTTTCACCTTTTGTTGTGCTGAAACCGATATCTAACCTAAACAGAAATCTCTCATTCTCCCTCCTGTTTCTGTGCCCTACTTTTCCACAAGTTCTTCACCCACCCCCTCTCACCTTCCTGTCATCTTTTTCTGTCTTCCTCTTTCAGCCGATGCATCATTCATTTCTGTGCTCATGGATATGGAAGACATTGCTTTGGCGCCTTGTTTGTTTACTGCGTATTGTTGAGAACTGATTAATCCTGCTTAGTAGTTCAGCGCTATCAAGTCTCTCTCTCTGTTTATCTTCTCATCCTGTGTGGGCGTTTTTTTGCATTCGGGCCATTTAAATCACACCGTCTGGATTAAGTCTATAGGAATGTGCCGTATATGCTAGTATCAGTGCTGTCTTAAAAATACAATGCATGCAGCTTTCTTGTTTTGTTGTCAGTGCTGAGCTTCCAGGGGATTTGTGTTTTGTTTATGACATACTGTGCCGTGCCTCGGGCCTTTGTGCTGAAAAAGTCAAATCAAAGGGCTTTGATTGGTGACGAGGTCAAAATATGATGCTCGCATTCTATGGGAACAATCCAATGTCAGATACCACAGTCACAAACTATTTACAATGTATATATGAAGAGATCACATGCAAAAGCCTCTAAGTGCCATTTGAAGTTTTCTTCTAGAATGATCATTTTTATCAAGCTTGTATATTTAAGTTCAGTAATTTCACTTAAAGGAGAAAGAACTTTTGGTCTAAGAAAACATCGGTACCTAGTCGAAGAGTTTAAAGTAAGAGTGTAAAGAGTTTTATCTAAAACTTTTTAGCGTTTAATGCTAGTACTGGGGGCATTTACTAAGTAAAAAGAAATCGCTAGTTTATACCACTAACAAGGCTCAAAATATCCCCACACTAACACAGTGACATAATGAGGGTCCATACATGCAAAACGAAGCATTGAAAAGTTTGTAAGTGGACAGACCGTTTAATAAGAAGATACTTTATTAAGACAGTCCACTTGGTGTATACAGGCGGAGCCATCTTTGGGAAAACAGTCACGACAAGTCAAACCACGAACGTCGTGTTGAGTGATCTGAACTATGAAATTCAGCGAACTTCTGAACTGTATAAACGGCGTTCGGGGATCGACTTATCGAGACTGTTTTCTAAGATGGCTCCTGTCTGTATACACGAAGTGAACTGTCTTTATAAAATATCTTCTTATTAAACTTCATTTTGCATGTATGGACCCTCATTATGTTACTGTGTTAGTGTGGGGCTATTTTTAGCCTTGTTACTGGTATAAACTAGCGATTTCTTTTTACTTTCTTTTTACTAAGAGATAAAACTCTTTACATTCAATTATCATGAAAACGAATCTCAGAGAATGGTCGACTAGGTACTGATGTTTTATTAGACCAAAGGTTCATTTTGCGCCGGAGTTCTCCTTTAAGTGAAATTACTGAACTTAAATATACAAGCTTGATAAAAATTATCATTCTCGAAGAAAATTTCAAATGGCACTTAGAGTAGGGCTGCGGCAAACGATTATTTTGATAATCTATTAATCTAACGATTAGAACGATTACTTGACTAATCTTTGAAAACATTGAGTTATACATATTCTTACTATAATTTTAAAACAAGAAAATCAGTTCAGCTTTTGATATAGTTGTTTTAACGAACTTTGAGCTTTCGTTTCAGCCCTAACTTAGAGGCTTTTGCATTTGAACTCTTCATATGGATGGATGGATGGATGGATGGATGGATGGATGGATGGATGGATGGATAGATGGATAGATAGATAGATGGATAGATAGATAGATAGATAGATAGATAGATAGATAGATAGATAGATAGATAGATAGATAGATAGATAGATAGATAGATGTCATTCAAAATGGCAGACAGAATAAATGAAAGACAGACTGAAGTTCAAAACGTCGCTGGTTGTTGTAGTCTCCTAATTCCACATATGTTCAGCTTTGGCACATTACTCAAGTTTGAGATTTTGTGAATCGGGAGGTTTAACTCTGCGACCTCTGACCTGTAATACCCGCCCTTGACAGAGCCCAACTCGGCGGGAGGGAAAGGGATTAACCGTTAACGCCAGTTTAGCATCTGAGTCATTTCAGCTGTTTGCCAAGGCTTAAAGAAAGACTTAACTCCTAACACAAGTGTCAAGACAGGAATGAAGAACTCACAGGGAGGTAAATATTCACCATATGGACATCGCTGGACACCATTGCGACTGTAAAACAGGCTGTTTTAAAAGGAGCAAAAGACAACAGTTAACATACCACTGAATAAACAAGACATTTTGTGTTCCTGTCAGTGGGGAGACGGTTTTTATGGTGCCCTGACGTGTTTTCGGTCAACCCTGTTATTGAGGCAGGCCGTTAAACTGAGAGCTCTTTGTTACGTAACATACTTGCGACAGGGTGTAGTTCACTGTTGTCCTGCAAGGTCATCGACTGTTTGCTCTTGACACCACTGTGTGAAAGAATTTCGACAATTTCTAGAGAAACAATCCTGCATTATCTCTTGCTATAGGCAAACAAGGCCAAAGTGTGATGCTTGCAGAGAACGAGAAGGTTACCAGAAGGCTATCAGTTTAAGTGTCTTTCTTCTAATTTATGCTGCTATGCTATCAGATGTACCATCCAAAAGTATTTCAAGCCACTTAGGCCTATAAATGCGCTGTAATTTACAGCTTTAAATCCGCCCAACTTTCTTGCCGTTTTGCTTCCCTTGCTCCTTCGCTTGTAAGAGCGTGTTCAGACAGCGTAGAGTTCAGAAATGGGTTAATCCCTCCTTCCCAGGTGTGCGTCTCCGCATGTCTCCTCACTCAGCTGCTCTCTCTCTCTCTCTCTCGGTAGTTTCAAGCTTGTGTTTCAGCAGAAACTTGGTTTATTTGAGTCAGCGAGCGCCACGTCTGAAAACCGGAGCTTTCCAGTGCATTTCATTTTCACTTTAATTAGGAGAGCAAATAAATCATTTGCTGTGCTGTGGTAGGGAGAGTCTCCAAGTCTCAATTCGATCACTATTTCATCTCATCGCTATCTGGGAGAATATTAAAGAGAACTCATTTGCCATTTTGTATGAGTATGGGGATGATATCTAAATGACTTTGGCTGTCTAGTTAATCTGAGTGAAATTATGGCACAGCTTCGCATCAAATTTACAAAAGAGCGTCTTTTCCATGAAATTGACCCTTTTAAGGCAGGAACGAATCAGGGAGGTGCAGTGCAATCCAAAGAAGGTGCGTAAGACGCACACTCAACCCTGCCAACTACTGATGTATATAATTTGTCTGATATACTTATCAAAGCCAAAAGCGTTGCATGACGTCAACGAATTGGGGACATGTTCCTCCAGTCTCAATTTGTAGTTGCATGTTACACTCAAGGACCCTTAGAGCCGCTTTGGTGGTAAATTACGGTGGAAACGGTCGAGACGTGCAGCTGTTGTTTCTGATGTGGGTTCCTTCATGCTATGAGTGTCTGAAAAGGTTTGGTGCTGGTGCCAGCACCCATGTGTTGACCATATTCACAGATTACTTACTTTTAAAATCAGGCAGTAAAAAAGTTAAATAAACAAGCACACACATATGTATTTTAAAAATATGGTAAATATTAGGGCTGTTGGAACGAATTCCGAAATTCGAATGTAATTCGAATATTTAAAAAAAAACAATACTATTCGAATGCTGAAGTTACTATTCGAATATTGCTTTTATATATATTTAAAAAATTTAATCTATATATGCAATCTTTCATTTGAAAATGAAATGCTTTTGTTTCGTCTAATGAACAATAAAGTTTTTGAATCGTAACACAATTGTGCACGTTATCCAAGCTGTTAGGCTAGGGTTTCCCATACAGACATCCGGGAAGATCCGGGAGTCTCCCGCATATTGATAGCGTCTCCCTGGTGCCCGCAAATTAGTTAAAATCTCCCGGAATCTAGAGCGAGAAAACACACTGCGGCACGTGGATGGCAGAGAGGGAAAGAACGAGACCTTGCGAGTGCCGCGCGAAAGCCAGTCCCGCGCGCTTCCACTCCCTTTGCAGACCGATCACGAAATGACTCAAAATGCGTAAAGTATTGCGTAAAATGTGTAAAAACGCAAGTCTTGATCATGTTGCCCTTTGGAACACCGCTGCACAAATCAGTCCAACACAGCGCTGTCAATGTCGGAGAACCAGCGTTAAAAAAGTTATTAGCCAGCATGCAAGGAGCCTATCTAATAAGGTGAGCTAAGTTATTATTAGGATACAGCTGTATTTTCGAGGTTAGCACGCTGTATAGCTGGTAGTTAATATCGATGGACACGCGTTTGTTCCACTTTTTTATTGTTAATAAGAAAGCGATCTGAATGTTTATTGTAGTAATGTTTGATGTCCCTCTAGTGGACAGAACGTGTAACAACAACCACAAGCTATAGTGGCATTGGCGATCCATAAGAATGTGTAATGTCGTAAATATTAATAATAGAATGAATTTCGAGCATTTAATATTCCAATATTATTCGAATATTACATAAAATATGGAATGGAATTCGAATAGTATTATAGAGGAATATTGACAGCCCTAGTAAATAGTATCATTTATCAAGGTCAGTGAGCTTGAGTGGCGCATCTATTTGACTATACTTCCTTTCAAACAAATATGACAGATCTTTCCAGTCATTAGTTCTATATTAGCCCGGTGACTAACGTTGGGTTTCCTGGAGGTTCTCTCTAGGCCTGTTTGGTAAAGGTCTGTGTCCAGTTGCAACAAACCCATAAGAGTAAGTAAACCCTTTGGAAGGTTATGTAAGGGTTTTCTTAACCAAATTGGTTTGTTGACACACCACCCAAATGCTTGGAGATGGAAGAGTTTACTGCTCAAAAAATACCTCCTCTACCATACCATACCCCTCTGACACTTGTAATTGCGCCCCTGGTTGTATATGGACCTTGGCAATAAAAAAAAGTACGCAACATATGGAAAAATAAGAACCATGAACTACTTCATTTTTTTAAGTATGAACTATGAATTGAACTAGTTCATTTGAAAATGTGTGAGCTGAACTTTGAACTAGTTCTTGTAGAAAGTGAACTTTCCGAACACTGAACGTAACTTTTGTAACTAAACATTAGCTCTATGACAGTCAGCAAACTGTAATCACAGATTCCCTGAGGAAGTTCAGTGATTTATAGCTAGTCTGTAGATACAAGATTAAGAATATGGCACGTTAAGCTTCTTCTCTGTTCTTTGGCACAAAGAAGGCCCAGAACAGCTAAAAAGCTATTGCTCCTGGCATCCGTTCCTTCCTTTTCGCACTTTCACAGATGCCACCATATCTCCCACCATGACAATTCACACGAAATGGAAACAACCTGCCGATCGCAAAGCTTAGATATCAATTACCATGGAACCCATTATCTTGTTTATCTCTCCGTTTTTCTTACTATCTTTGTCCCTGTCAATTATTTCTGATTTGAGACCCGGGAAAGAGGCCAATGAAAGGTAGGAGAAGAGATTCGGTATGCTGATGTTGACAGAATTCAGTGGCACTCTGAAGAACGATCTCTGCACCGAGATGACAGGAAGTGTACAAAAATAAAAGCTTTAACTGCAAGAGTTTAAGCTTCTCCGACATGAAGCGAGATCTCACAAAGGGCGCTTCGAGACAGTGTCGTATTACTCTGATTTTGCCGAGTAAGACATATTTTGTTGATCCTGCAACATTTCTGTCTGAAAATTTAGTCTTAACCTCACCTATAACACATCCCTAAAATCAGAAGGAAATTATAGGTGTAGAAGTACCTAACCCTGGTTGGAAGCCTAAACTTGACCTAAACCGTAAACGTGTTCCTCAAATCTGATTGGTTGATAGGAATGTTGATCCAGGAACATCTGTTGTACATCTGAAATATCACCAAAATAACATTAAATTGTGAAAGTCGGACTTAGTCAAAACTGTACCTTTTAGCATCAAGTCATGTATATATCCCCACAAGCCATGACCAGTACTTAAGATTATATATGGGCATTAAGATTACACATTGCCAATCCATGCAGTCTATTCAATCAGACAGTTCTGAACACCAATTATCTAATCAGAGGAGACAGGGTTATGGGTCTTAACTGAAGTTCCCTTTGAACCTCAGCTGGACCAGTTAGAGTCTTGAGCCTTCGCTGGCCGAGACTTCATCTCCGGTAGAGTAAATATTAAAAAGACAAGCAATCCAGCAGAGATCAGAAGGACAAATAGGGCATTTGGTCGGTCTTATCGTGAGGAGCTGGATTTAATTTGACAGTCTAATTTCTTCAAAGTGGGATTAGTTCAGGCAAGAAATCGCAAATAGCCTTCATCTCACTGGGCTTTTTTTTGGGTCCAAATTTTCTTGTAATAAAGCTTGAAATAATTCAATGGAATTTTGATTTACCATTTGACTTTAATCCCAATGTGATATTGCTGCGTTCACTGTAATGACTACTTGGTTATTGCCAATAAGGAACAACTTATGTGTATGCTAAAGTTAGCCATCTGTAAGGTTATTTACCTAACAACAGTAACTACACACCTCTAAAAGAAAAAAATTTTGTCATTTTTTTTTGTCACAAAATAAATTCTTGGAAAAGCAGAACTGTATATTAAGACTCGATTGTATTTAGAAATATGACAGTTTTTTTCACAAGTTTTTAACCACATATGTTTTTATATTGAATATACAAAGATTATTGATCTTGTCAAAGGGGTCATCGGATGCCTGTTTTCCAGAAGTTGGTTTGATTCTGTAGGGTCTTCATGTAAAGATTGTAACATACTTTGGTTAAAATTCCTAAATGGTTGTGTAAAACTACCATAGACAGTAAAAGAAATGAACACATCGACCCCATTGATTTCAACGGAGAACTCTGACGCCCGATTATTGCACTTCCTGTCTGATGCCTGAGCGATTGCGCAGGCTCAAACTGAGCGTGACGACAGTCTGACAGTTCAAAATCTTCTAGTAGCTGTGCCAAAACAAATCTGAATCACCTAATTCCTCAAAAACGTTGTTGAAATATTTTGTCCCGTTGCTTTTATGGACTTTTTATCTATGGGCTTCTACTTTGACTTTGTGCCTTCATGTCCCCCCGATTGCCTCATAGACAGAACAAGATTGCCTACGAGCTTCTCCTCGGTAATGTCTCTATTGTACGACAGAAAGTCCCGTGGTTATGACGCAATCTTCAGCCTATTTTTACAAAAACGGCTTCTACGGGGCCGTAACGTAAGATACAAAGAAATGGAGCTTTTTATAGGCTACATTGTCGTGTCTCTTTAGAAATAAATAATGGACAAATTAAGTGTTTGGACACCTCAGATGTAAAGTTATTCGCTGTCAAAGTGACACCAAAATGAATGGGAGTCAATGGGATGCTAACAGCAGGTGAAGTTCTGCTACAATGGCGGCTCCCGCGAGGCTTCAACTTCCGGCTGATAGATTACCCCCTTGAAAACTGCCCCCTTTTTACCACCTCTAAAACAGCTTATTCGGTGCATGTCACTTTAAATGAGAATGAGCAACTGCTCACCCCACCCCTCTCTTCCATAGGGCTTGTCAACACAAGTCACGTAAAGTGCTGAGAGTATACAGTACAAATGGCTGAGGGCGGAAATATGCCAATACGGGACAGTCCGTCAGTGGTCGTGGGTGGGGCATAAAAATCCCAACAGCTTGATTAATGAGAGTCCATTGGCTTTTTGAGGGTAAAAAAAAGAGGAGTGAATTGATTTTTTTCATTGTATGGTGGTTTTGTCCACACACTGCAAAGACACATTTATATGAATAACACCAAGTAAATTTCGCATCCGATTACATCTGAAGAACTTGTAATTACTTGTTCGACATTGACACCAATAGTTTTACAATAGTAAACAAAGTATTTATTTTCCTTCATTAACACATTGTCACATGACCTTGCTAATTAGCATGTTTATTGTCGCACTGTTTCACATGCTGTATTTTTAAATGGCAGTATACACTGTATATTGTGTAAGCTATTATTCCAGATACGTGTGTGTTTCAACAGAAAGATTGACTTGATTTCCAGAGAAAAGACAGTAACAATGTACTGTTAAATTTAAAGCTCATTGAAAGGGTGTGTGTGCGCTAGTGGTTGTCATGTTCTGGCTTGTGTGAGGTGAACTGAATAACGGGTAGCTGCACCAAAACTAGCGCGCTAATCAGAGTACGCTGGTATTTCTCCCTAATGAAGCCCTCAGGTTAGAGTGCTAGCAAGAGAATAAAGAAGTAATGCACGTGATGTATGTGCCCAGACACACTGTCGAGTGGAATGTGTTCCCTTCAGCGCAATGCGTAATGCTTAGAAGTTAAGAAATAGAACGGTAAAACATTAGCACCACAACATTACTGCATAAGCCTGTGTGTGAGTGAGTCTTCATTTTCACCCATGAAATCATTTTAATTGTAACCCTGCCAGATAACTGCTGGCAAAGCTCTATCTTTTTCCTATGCTCAGAGCCTAATCTACTCCATCCATTACATCTATTGAGCTAAATGGTGGTTTCGCATATTGGCATGTTGCAGTTGAAGAGTATATCTTTGTTCTAAGTACTTAACAATGTGCATTAGCTTTACACTGTGTTACCAAGTGTAACAGGATAGCGCGGAAGTCTATATTTTACCCGTAGCCTTGTGCACACATTGTTAGACCAGAAACGCACTACATAAATACGAAAACACTGATAAAAGTTATCGACTGACACATGAATGTGAGCACACTGTCCTGTTTTGTTCCTGTGTTAACGAACCTCAGCACTCGAGCGGGTGATAGAACTTAATAAATCTTTAATATATATATTTTTTAATATAGCTAGCTATATAAATTAATGAAATAATTACCAAAATAATTAAGAATTTGTTCCCCTAACTTAATTAAGCTAAGTAAAAGAAGGGAATTAATGACTACAAAGTGGTCACGGTTTAACTTTGTAAAATGTAGGGACAAATTAGTACTACGTGACCATGATTTAACTGTGACTACGTTTACATGCAGCCAATATTCGGGTTATGGTCGGGTTAAGGTCACTTTTCGGGTTTCTGAAACTTTAGGGATAACCCGTTTACATGCGTGAGCAAAGAGAGTTTCTCCTGTATACATGGAATTGCAATATCCCAATGTAAATGGCGACGCGTGGTTAGCGTCTAGACGTACGGACAACCTTAAGACGCAAAATGCGTCATTTCCGATTCTTCTTCCTGTATCCAAAGACAACAACGACAGCAGTATGCGGATAATGAATAGTTCGGTGCAGATAGCGATTGCCTTTGTTTGCGCTAAGATGCTGGTAACGTTACTGAGCTCGTTCCAAAAGTATGCAGTGCTGTGTCTCGCCTGGTCTCGCCACGTTTACTTCCGGAATACTGCACGCGGATTTTTGTATGCGCCGAGAAGTTTCTCTATTCAAAAGACCAAGATTCCTTGCGAATAGAACATGCGCAGAACACAAATCACTATGGGGATATGCCGATACGCGTTTACATGACCAAAAATTCGGGTTAGAAAAGGAGTACCCCAGGTATAATATCCCGGTTTTTAAAATCCGGGATATGAGCATTTTTCGGGTTTTTGCCGGTGTTTACATGGACGTTCGCGACCGGGTTATTGCTAATATCCCGGTTTTGAACAGGTTATTGGCTGCATGTAAACGCAGTCTATGACAACAATATGTGTAAAGCGAAAGTTTTTTCTTGAATTTTCCATGTACAGAAGACCCCATTGTCAAAATGTTCCCAACGTTCCCTCACACGGAATCACAAAAATGACTAAAAACCCTTGTATTCTGCTGCCATCGTCTTCAGAGATTCGCGTTTTTGTTGTTTGCAGAGACCCTTTTCAAAAACTTTTTTTGAAATTGTGTCTACATCCGACGGACATGGTAAACTTTAGCATCAATATGAAACGCAGATGTAAATGGGCCAGAAGGCGCCTCCTAGTGGTCTAACCCTAACACTACCCCAGAACTAAACCTACCCATAACCGAAGCGTGTTATATTGACGCGAAAGAATGCCATGTGCGTCGGATTTAGACGCAATTTAAATTTCAATAAGAAATTTACATTTGCTAAACAAATGTTCAGTGAAATCTTACAAAGATTTCTGAATTTTGTCACGTTTTTTTTCTCTATATAGCGTTGATATGGCAACTAGTAAAGTTTCATCATGCTAGCATGTGTGGAAGTATTTAAAACAATAAGGTATTACAACTAGCCCTGCATGAGGTTGTGCCCCGTTCTCCCCTACTTTATCATGTGTTCAACTGTAAAATTCTCTTCACATTTTTTGCTCTGCCACAACTGTAGTTCAACTGAAAGAGAAGACCATTTGAGCTAATTCTTCCTACAGCGCCCCTTGAGGCAACCCTGAGAACGCAACACGTAATTCATCTATTATTCAACAAAAACAGACATCCTCCTCACCCATTATTATCTTTTGTCTTCAAAAGAGAAAATCAGAGACAACAGAAACCCAAAATGTGTCATATCCTGATTAGCGGAGTCTTTCTCAGGTGGCACTGACTAGATTAGAGGGGGAACACAGCTTGTCATTTTCCCTAAAAGATACACAATACACACTTTGCTTTAACTTGGTTTAGTGAAAAGGCAATGCTAATGCTGCTAAACACAATAATGCTGCCAATGTGTGGACATGCTTAGGTGTCTCCTAAAGTCTGAATTGAGTTAAAGACATAAAATAAATTTCTGCAGGACCAAATCTTCTGTTAGAGACAGAGTTGACACATCTACAGTAAACATGTACTGTCCTGCTCTTGTTGTTCATGAAGAATTTATGGCGCTTAATGACAGACATCAGGACAAGCTGTTGATGCAGTTGTAAAAGCCAAGCATATCATTTGGCTTCTTGAGGAGGCGGGAGCCGCAAGAGTTTCCTGATGTAAAGTCCCAGCAGAATGAATTTGGGACTCACATCTTTCTCTCTCCTGGGGGAGGAGAGCAGACGACTGAAAGACTGGGCGTGAAACGAGAGAGGTTTCTTTCTGCCAAACAAGAGCTTTAAGTATGCTTTAAGCTGTAGAAAGAATGAAACCAATGAAAGACTAAGAAAACAAGAATGCTGGTCTTTAGGGTCCTTGTTATCGCACACGCCTCCCATGTCAAAGACGCCGGTTCGAATCCCGAGGAGGACCGGTGAAATTTGGTGCCGTGACCCGATGGGAGTGAAGTTTAGACAAAAGGCTCGTACAAGCTTGCCTTTGTTTAAATTGAAAGACGTTGATTGTGAAGCATTTTCGGGGAATATAGTGCGAGCTGTGTACTCCTAGACACACACACAGAGCACAATCCTGACATCCCTCATTCAACGAGCCACCTGGTTGCTAGGAAACTGAGTTCGGTCAGCTACCAGTGCCAAGAACTCCCAATTTTGCTGTGAGCTTGTATGTGTGCGAATTCATCCAAGTCTATGAGCGTAGCTGGACACTGAATTATAAAATCTTCAACAGGACTGTCCCGTGTACGTCTTTAGCTTTTTTTAAAATGCATCACAGAGGAATCACCAAAGATACACATTCACATTCAATATCTGAATATTGGCAAGTTTCACAGCCTTAGGCTGAAAGAGGACATTTTTCACGCTTCAGCACTCTGCGAGTTTCTCTTCTCTGGCACACTAATGTGTTCAGTTACTGTCGCCTGATCATTCTACCGTTGACAAACTGCTAAAATCAATTGGCGTAATGACAACCGATTGAAAACAAGCCACACCATGTTCACAAAATATAGCTCTGTTTAAAAATTAGTACAACTCAAATTACTTGTGCAATTCATAGCTAGTCCACCTCCCATACCTGGTGTTTTTCTTTAAAAAACAATATCATTACTATACTATTTTCAGCCCGATCTCATGAAAGTGCATATCTATACAACAAATGTTATTTCTCGTGCCATTTATACCGCCAAAATAGTTTTTGTGTCTATATGATATGCAGTTTTCGCTAGCATATGATACACACTTTATGGCGTGTAATACGCACGTAAAAATTCTAAACGATTTGTATGTCTCTAAAGTAAATACAAAACAAAAGAACTAATAACCTAGTGAACCAGTTAAAAATTAACCTGGACAAATGTATTGGGAAGTACTGATCAACTGGTAACTAACTATGGTGTTAATGATGTTAAATATTAATTGTGCCATATGCTAAGCACACAGGTCTTATCAACTTTTTCCAGGAGAAGTACATTGTTGGTTGAAACACACACACACACACACACACACACACAAAACAGCTGAATCTAGAAACTAATACCATGTGCACATGTTTTTCGTTCTGTAATTCAAACTGTGACTGGATTTCTTTTAAATATCTTGGTGATAAAACCTCAATATCTCTATAAACGGTTCATCTGGACTGTGAATGTTTAGCAGATGACCTCAGTGTTCACCTCTCACCACAAAGGGCTTACCCTCCTTTGCTTGCAAACACCAGGAACACCTGGACCTGTGGATCAAAGTGTTACATCGGTGGGTGGAGGTGCACGCAAACATATTGTAAGGCAAAGACAGTTGAGTCCATATTGAATGAATTATACGCTGATCTCCAGGGTTTGATGAGTTCAAACAAATACATCATATGGCCAACAAAAGCTTCTCATACATCAATAACACCACAAGCAAACAGCTGCAAATAAAGAAAAAAAATTATAAAAAATGTATTATACATCATTTAACATGAAAAAATCCTTCTACAGACAAAATACAGCTGGATACCTCAAGCTAACAGCTAACGTTTTTATTAAGGTATCCAACTAACGTGGAACGTTCTTGCTTATTTATTTTCAAAAATATAAATATGCTTGTCTCAGAACGTACAGAGAACATTCAAAAGTTACGTTCCCATAATGTTTGCAAAATTATAAAATGGAATGGTCCCTTAATGTTCACGCAACCAAGAAAAAAACGTGTTAAAAATGTATAAAAATCTGGTGATCTGGGTACGTTTACGCGGCAACGATGTACTAAACACGGAAAAGCTTATACTTTGTGTTTTACACGTACTGACAACAAAGTTGATCCCCGTTCACAAGGATTCGTGAAATCGAGAAAAAAAAGCTGTATTGTTCATGCCAGGCCAGTAGTTGGCGATGTTACATTGTAAGGAAACAATATAGACTGAACACATGGTGCGTTCAAGTCATCTCATATAGATCTATTTACGATTTGAACGCACTTGAACGCCACCACAATGTCGTAAATACCAGTGGGGAGCTCGGGATTTTCTCTTAGCCCCGATCTTTCCGAGTTGTGGGCGTGTCACTGAGAAACATGGCAAATTACCACAATACTTACATATTATGCAGTGATATTGTCAAGGTTTTCTTATTTACAACACAGTTAAACGAATTGCCTGCACAGAATATGATGGCATTATAATATAACAGTGTAACATGTAACGATGAAGTTGGCAGTGGCTTCATAAATTACTTAAAAACATTAAAAAAACAAAGTACATTCGATGCACATTTCTTTGTTCTTCATTTTCTAGAACAAGAGTTTAAGAACCTTACTGTATTTTTGTGTAATTAATTAAGAGAAAGTACTCCGCCATCTTCTTCCGACGAAAGTGACTTGAGCGCACTGCCGTCGTAAACACGACTTCCCACCTCATACTTACAAAGTTCCCCAGGAGGACTTGAACGCACCAACATAATACGCGTTCTGCATTATGTTACTGTTCATAACCTTTTTTTAATTATTACAATGTTAGTAAAATATCCCCACCACATATTTTTGTTAGCTGGGCTGGGTAAAACCATATTGAAAATACTTGTGGCTAACAAGCTAACTAAAATTTAACCAAAAAAGCTATAAAAGAAGGCTTGTTTGCTTTAGGTTAGGTTACACTCAAGGTTCTTAGGTTAACATTTGTTAAATATTTACAGCGCTGTGTGGAACTTTTAAGTTCTGTTCCCAAGACAGAGTTGATTTAGAGACCACGTTTATCAGTATAATCCTTGTTCGGAAGCCAGACGTCTTGGTGGAGACCAGCAGATAATAGACTGTGCATTTGTTGATTCGGACACATTCCATAAACTTACCAAAACATTTTTCTTATTCTGCCATCACCACCTTGTTTGAATCCTTTCAAAATATTTTCTTCAAATATAATAGTTTTCACCTTATCACAACTGGAGTTACCACTTAATCCTGGATCAAATGCATACGAGAATGTTTAACGAGAGTTGGTTTGACCTGGAGGTTAACTGGGACCCTTTTTACAAGAACTTGCCTCTAAAAAACGACAGCCAAGCAGGTGATTCATGACTACAAAACAAGTTGTCTTTTGAAGTCTCAGAGTCAACATGAACTGTTCCCTTTCAAGTCCATACAGAAACAATAGCATGTGAAACTGATTTCCAAAAATGAGCTGGATGTAGGGTTGTGTATCGTTTGAATTTGAACGTTTGATTCTGATTCCGATTCCGGTTCCCAACGATTCTCGATTCCGATTCTTTTAAGAGGCAGGGTCAAAAAAGTTTAGCTAACCTTGCTAACCAACGGTCTTTCTGAAGGAAATACTCCTTTCTAAAGGGAAATACTCCTTTTGTCACAAATTTTGCATTTTGCCGAGATTTTGTTATTTTTAGAAAAGTGAAGCCACACTTTGGACCGCCGACGTAAGCTACTCATGTTCGACTCGCGCGGTTATGCCAACACTTCCGGTAGACGCTTCTTCATTGGTGTTGTTCAGCGGTTTCTTCTTCTGGTCTGCGGACTGTGAATATCGAAACTAGGAATCGAAATTTTAACTTTTGAACGATTACGGGAAAAACGAAAAGTTAGTCCCGGTTCCAATCGATACTCGATTCTCGATACCCAACCCTAACTGGATGTTTCACATTCAAATCATCATCAATTCATCTTCGACATGCTGTCGATTAGCATAGAAAATAAATTTGACTGATCTCATTTAAAAAAACAAGCAAACATATTTACAGAAATGCACGTACAATGAAACATAAGTGTTAAAATACATGCAGTAAACGAGATTTAAATGTGTTTCTCGAGAAAGCAGTGCCTCAGACTTTCGTTGTACATGGGTGCTCACTTTTTTGCCTTGTTTTACAAACTGACAGACCAGACAATTATTGTTTAGCGCAATCAAGTGCATGCCGCAAATTATATTGAGAAAACACTTCCATTGAATGAGCCGTACGTGTGGTTGGAAGAGCCTGTAAAATTGACCAAAGAGGCTGAACAATAGAATTATGCATCAAAGTGCTTGCAAATATTTTATCACTAAAGTGTTTCATCACAACAGCAAGATCCAGAGCATCTCGGTGAGCACAAGCATGTGTGTGTGTTTACGATGTCGACTGGGGCGTGCTTTGATCGTGGACTATCGAGCTCTGTGTTTGCTTATAGCGTTTGATCTTTAAAACACTGTCGCGTCTGGCCTCTCAGGCGTACTTAAACCACACGTACCCCGCAGAAGATATTTTCCAGACTTACGATCTCAATTATAAAATGACTTCCTGCTGATAAAAAAATGCTCTTTCGTGCACTCTGTATATCCACTTTTCTCTTCTTGCTCATACTCAGGGTACTTAAATCACCTTACCTACCCTATGTTTTAAATAATGGTTTACCCTACATGGCTTATGGACCAGACATTAAATCATGTCTCTTTTTGAGGAGAGGCGAGTTATTAGTTTAGGTTATATAAACTACAATTTTCACATGGGGTAATAATGCGTGGGGAAAATGCAATGTCATCGAGACTTGTTTGACTCGGAAACAAAGTACATTCAGGGTAGGAGATGGACTAAAAATGAACTCCCAAAACGTCTGGAAGATGAATTCTTCAAACTGTGGTACAAGAGGATGTGGTGCTGGTCCTTCAAGAGTCACTCTCAGTCCGTCTGTCTATAAAGAATATAAAAAGAAACCGTCTTCATGTATTTTACTACTTCAGCTTTCTTATTAATTGGGGGTAATTTTTAGGATTCTTCATCTAACCTAAGGGCGTTTTCACACCTGAAAGTCCGCACCAAGGTCCGAACCAAAGTTCATGTTTTGATACATTTTATACTTTCGAAAAGTTTTGGTTTGGTTTCACACTGCAATAATGCGAGCGCTATAGAACTTTACGTGACATACTTACAGTACGTCCTGTCATCATCATCTATGTGGGCTGCATCATGACATTGATTGGTTTAGTAAATGGACGTGCGTCTGACGTCAGCGTGTTGTCAATTTGCCGGGTAACTTTGACAACTTGAACAAACAGACGCATATCGTTGGAACTATATTGCTATTTTTATGTCCTAATTACCTGCAGCACCAACTATACACAACGCTAGTTCAAATTCGCCAAATGAACGTCCTTATCGTGCGAACATTTAATCGTCGCCGGCAGGAAAGGAGATGAAGACTGCAAGTTGACTTCTTATTATGTCATCAGACCATACTTCAATGAAAATCCTCGTCTCCTCATCTCCCCATATGCAACACGGCTCAATTCTCCTGGCACCTTCTGTTTTTTCGGCTTTTTGGGAACCACTAGAACTTCCTGTAAAAGGTCTGAAAGTCCGACCCAAACAGAAATGCTTTCACACTACAAACGAACCAAACCTTTTTTCAGTTTGATCCAGACCGAGACTACCTCTTTTCGTCTGACCAAATTGGTCCGGACCGTGGAGTATTGAATTTTATACTCCATGGTTATACCAAAGAAACGTTAGTCACAAAAACAGATAAAACAGACACCCCTCGTTGTGTTTATGCTTCTTTTTTAAAATTATACTAAATAAACATAACTATATATAAAATTACATCTAAACGTATGTACGTTTTGTTTCAAAGACGGGAGGACAGTAAATTTTGAAGACTCTGCCATAATCCCGTTTTCCTCCGCTTTAATCTCCACAACCGGAAATGGATGAGCATCCTTGCGTCAAATGCGGAACTTATGCGTGCATATAGCCCAGTTTTTCAATGTAGCGTCTTTTACCGTTAAAATCACAACAAATTTTTACAGTGTAGCTATTAAGATTAATGTGGTTTGGAATTGGTAAAATGTGCCGGGGAAAAAAATATGATCAGAAAATCAACGTAATAATTCTGCATGCACGGTATATTTGTGACTTGTAAATAGTGTTGCGTTCCTTTTTTGCATAAAAAAGGCCTGAAACTCTAACCGAGCGATGATTGGTTCTTTCAATACCGTGGCATCAGCCAATCAGAAGTACTTCCTAATCCACGTAACCTTATATCTCGTACCCCCTAGCCTGCGATCACCCTGCTGTGAGAATTAAAAAAAGTGTATACCCCCTCCTCCTCCCCAGCACCACCTGTAGAGATCTGCTGCCGGGGTTCTCCCATTTTCTTGCTGTAGGCTGTCCTTTTTGTTTATTTTTTGACCAAGCTGAACAAATTCTTTGCTCAGCAGCGTTGTAGATCTCTTGCACTCCGAGAGCTGTCACAACTGAAATACAATATCACACCATGCGTAATTCACAGTCTGAATCTTGAAAAGAGCACGACTCAGAACTAATTAGTTATGTAACAATAAACTCACAGTCGGTTGAAGACATGTGATTCTCATCCTCTGTAATGAACAACCACCGTGCAGTCAGAATCAGGTGAAATACACTCACACACACACATATTACACACTCCTATAAAACCCTAGTCTCAGCTTTGACCTATTTCTGAGCCGTACAGAGCGGCTCTATAGATTAACGAGTCTGCCAGAGAGCACATACATCGAGTTCCCCAGAAGAGCTACGCTTTGGGGCTTCACATGTACACGGTTCTTCAGTGCCACTCGTAACAAGCTTATATCCTCTGGTTGCTCTTTTCTTCTGACCTAAATACATGCAAGAAAGAACATCATTTCAATGCGCAGGTTGGTGTATGTGTGTCTTTAAGGGTTATAGGGTCAACAATGTGAAATAGTGTTTTTATCAAAAGCATTTTATCAGTTCATGCTTTCCCTGGGAATCGAACTCATAATTTTGACATTGCTAACGCAGTGCCTTATATTTGCGCTGTTTAAAACCACTTAACTCCAAACACTAACACACAAAAATTCAATAGTGTACTAGCACAACAAGGCACTTTAATAGTGACCCACAAGCCTTATACTGCCCTAAAACACATATGGGTTTCCTTTCACAAGCCTTGAAATCAGAACACGTCCCTCCACCTAGAAAAGAACACGAAGTACTATTCAACCCTTTTCTTGATAAAAGTGACGTATTATACCAAGAAGGCACCCCTTGAGGACGTTTATGCAACACTGAAGTGCATTAAGCTCTCTCAGGAAAGTAATGAAAGCTAAGTGTCCCCCAAGCGATCCTCTCTTTCATTAGCTAAAGAGAAAACTCTCTTTGCAGGACCATTCAAAGGCTACTGCAAATGTTAGCTCCCTCGGGACAGTCCCGAGCCTGCCGTTTGCCGCACTGCTGACAATGGCCAAGAGCCCTCATTTGCTTACTGAAGTAAACAAGCTCAGTTTGGTTCCCTTCGTGTGACATAAACTAGCAATGCTTACATCTTTTAATTGGTGTTTGCCTAGTTAAACATCTCCGTGGTTGCTAATACTTAGACTTGGAGTGCTGAACAAGCTCTTAAACTGAGGAATTAAACTTTGGGTTGACTTGTCAGCATCATTTGTGCAACAGACATAAAATTACTTGCAATTTTCGCCTGGCGCACGGTAAAATGCCTGAAAACTTAAATAGAGCTAAACTCAACCACCCACAACACCCTTGAAACTATGTAGCAATGCGCTTAAACGCAGAGCAATGTCGTAAACAACCACCAAGAACTAGCATGGTTTTAGCATATGTTAAAATCGAGTTTCTACTATAGAGTTTATTCATGAAAACAATACACTTAATATCACTAGTAAATGTAGAAGTAAATTAGTATAGAATTAGTATTCTCTAGCGCTGCGTTCAAAATCTCGTACTGTCTGAGAATGAACTACACTTAAATTTGAATTTACTTTGTTAAAAAAAAGTGCGTTTTATGAATGTGTGTATTATGAATGAAATTCGGACATAATATACTGGCGATGCTGTCATTATCACATGACCATCCAGCGTGACCTTCCAAATCCTCTCCGGGGGCATCATGGGATAGTAAAGTGTCCATCGAATGCACACTTCAGAATCTCGTAGGAGTAATATGTCATCCAGGGACCTTTCGCTTACTGTTTTTATGAATACTGTGTATTTGGACAAACCACACGTTTGGCTAACTGTTTTTCTCCTAATACGGAAGTATTTGACAGTAGGGAAGTATTCGATTTTGGACACAGCACAATTTTGTTCAATATTTATACGTTGGATGTAGCATCACACAAAAGCATTTACTGTTACCGATTTCAGTGTAGAAAAAGGCATATTTGTCAATGACTAATTTAACTGAATCTTAAACTGCGTTCACGAACATGTACGAACTGTAATTTTGTGATGACAACACATGCTGTTCTACTCTAAGGCCGTATGTCCACCAAAGCGATTTTATCCAGCTGAAAACACCAGACGCTTTGCTGAAGACACCTAGCTTTGGGCGCTTGAGAGCGTTTTGGCAGTGCAGCGTTTTTTCAGTTGAGACTTGTCGTTGCTATGATACAGAATATCAGCAGCACAGTTTACTTGACACTGATTTCGCAGATAATTTTGGTTAATGTCGTTGGTTGATGTCGTTGTACAGAAAGAATGTTGTGACAGTTGGTCAGTGTGGTATTAGTCCCGCCCCTCCTCCACTGTGATTGGACGGCTGGGTAAAATGTGACAGTGATGAGCGCTGCGTTTTATCCAAAGCTGAACATTTTTCAACTTTCGGTGACCAGTAAAAAACGCGGAGCGCTCAGCGCTTTAGCGTGAAAAAAATGCTCAGTGCCTCGTTACGCTCATGGCGTTTAAAAAACGCAGCGCTCCCATTGAAAACAATTGAAAACGTACGGCAGGCGCGTGGAAAAACGCTTTGGTGGACACACGGCCTAAGCTGTCCTCCGACTGGGAATTATGCATTTCTATGGCAGCACAATCAATGCCCAAATTAATCTGTAGCAGTCAAGTGGTACAGCGGTCACATGGTACAAGTAGGAGCTTTCACAAGTTGTATTTCATAATTACGTTATGGATGGGAATGCACCCTTATACTGAAAGTGTTCAATACTACATTTAATAATTTTTATACACAAAAAAACTCAATTGTTACTTGAAATAAAATAAACTTTATTTTTTTTTTGAAAATACAAAAACAGTTGAAATACAAAAACATTTTCATTTAGTTTAACTTGATGCACTAAAATAAACTAAAATAGAAATGATAGTGAACTAAATATATATGATAATAAAAAGTAATTCAAAAATAGGAATTAAACCTATAATATTTTCCAGTTCTACTAAATGTATGTGTGAGTATATCTTGATTAAAAGGTTTTCTCGTTGGATGTTTCGGCAGAGCAAAACGCCAGCATGACGAATCGATCAACCTATAAACAGGACTTCTTTGTTTCGCTCCATCATGACTAATAGGCAGCTGTATCTGGGATAACGGATTGAAGCATGTGGTTGTGAATGTGCTGAGAATGTTTTCTGTACAACATAGATAACTAAAGTTAAAGTTTGCAGTTTACCAAACGAAAGGCAAACTGTTTGACGTCCTGACTGGGCCGGAAAATTCTACAATTACATGAACCAAATGGGATTTTTGGAGAAGATCGACTTGTTTGGCCAAACAATGGCAGATGGAACAGTACATTATCTAAATTACTGTACATATCAGAAGAGTGTTGGAGATTTTAATTCTATATCTATATTGACAGAATCCACTGTAAAGGTGTTCACAAAGGTCATATGCAAGACTGTTACTATAGCTGAACAGTAGTTTGCTTCTGTCAGCGTCTCTGCTTTGGTCTGTGATTACAAGTCCTGAGCAAACACACACGCTTACTTAACCACAGTTAACCGATCCAGACCTGTACTTACTTGTAAAGTTAACTGGTTCATGTCAAGTAGAAAGACAAGAGATTATAGGAAATATCGTGAAAAAAGAGCAAAAGGTCAGAAAGATAGTGAGGGAAGAAATTGGATATAGATGAAAGTAGTATGAGACAAAACAAAAGAGAGAGGGGAGTCACGGTTGTAAAGGTGTGATGGAAAGCAGATGTGTCTGTCTTTTCATACAAGTGGGGGATGGGATGGAGAAAATCAAAGAGAGGATAAACAGTTCATGAACACATTTAACACCATACACCTACAAACATATCTAGGCAGTGACCAAATATGGATTTGAACTCTGAAGAGAAAATGTAAACCTATCTATACATCCTCACCAAAGATTAAAATATGAGCAGCATGAGCGTCAGCAGCAGCTGTTTTTTTTATCTAAAATAAAAAATAAGATAAAAAAGCCTATGGCTACTCTCGCTTTTTTTGTTAATCATATTTTTTTTGTATATTGCTTGATTATATCTGAATTTTACCTCTATATTTTGACATTTACAACTTGTGTTTACATTTTAAACCTTTTAAAATGCTTCATTGAGCATGTTTGTGTTTTTTGTAGTAGAAAAGCTACATATTTCTATTCGGATTTTGTGTTTTTTGTGTGATTTTGGGTCCAGTGTGTTGATACAGTCCATCAAAGTGATAAACTAATTGTCTGGTCATATAGGTGATGATGTGCTGAAAAAAATGATACCCAAAATTGGTCTGGTAAACATTTGTTTAATTTTGTTCGCAAAATTAAAAAATAAAATAAAAAAGTACTCAAAAAGGGCCAAAATAGCCCAAGACTCCGAAGGGTTAAACCACTAAAGAGACAATGTAACTTTCCAGCTCCAAGGTCTGGGTATTTATATTTAAGGAGGCATATTACTTACAAAGAAATTCATAAATAGACCAAACAAAGAACATTAATTCCAGATCAAACAAAAATATAAATTTTTGCTTACAAAAAAATAAAATAAAAATAAACTAGAACCAATTCAAATGTTCATTCAGGTGTGGCCTTAGCCATCACAATTACATACAACGAGGCCCAGTAGGCCAATGTTTTGCTGGTTAGCTTTAGCATTAGCATCTTTCTCCACAGACGAACATTCAAGATGCATTCTGACAAAATTCATGATTTTATTTTATTTTTGCATGCAATGTTGGAATCACAAATATTTTGATGTATTAAAGTAGATGTTTTACCATTGCCTGATTCCATCAGTCATTCACTGGTATCACTGAGGCAATGATCAGTCACATGGCTTTACAGCTCAGGTGATTGGTTCAAAATGTTTTATACTGTTTTATAAAATACTTTATACTGTTTATACTGTATGTAAATGATTTTTTATGATTTCCGAAAAAAACTTGTGATTGTTAGCTTAGTAGTTATATGCTTGCTAACTCTGTACACTGGATTGACTGTGTAATGTGTCATTAAAACAGACCTTGTGAAAAATAGAATTAAGTCAAAACTGTTGGTACTCTGGGACCCTAATTCAGAGACCCATTTGCCATGAATGGCTAGAAATCGAACACTCTTGGTCGAGTGAAAGTAAACATTCCATTACCATGATTTGCAATGTTTAACCTTGTGTGTAGCTTAACCTTTGCACTGTCCTTCAAAATTCAGCAGCTGAAGTCAATGCCTTAGACCTACTCATTAATCGATTTAGTCTGAAATGACACACTAACGCATTCATTCCAATGTGTAAAATATCACTTTAAGTGAAAGTTCTGGAAGGTCACGTTTGTCAAGCTCGCATCAGCTTTCTCTCAGCTGATCCATACATAATATGACGGACCCGGTATCCCTGTATCACTTTATACTCCTTCAGTATTATCAGCAGCTATGGCGTTTCTATAAACTATAAATATGCGGAAACAAAGGCCAAACAGAACAGCTGTATTTTATTTTTTTATTATTTTATTTTATTTCTTTAATTTTTGTGAGATTTATGGACAGTTGGCGATGTAGCCTATGGGTGTGGGCCTTTTTTACAGTCTTTATGGATTCGATCTTCACTCATGAGCGCCTTCTAGTGTTTGAACTGCAAACTGCATGTGTCTGACTACTGTAATTTTGCATTCAACACCTTTGTGTGTTAAGTGATTAAGTTTATTGATGTTTTTCTCAGTGTGGTGTCTTGCTCGTAAGTGCATATGTGCATGTTTTGCATGTGCGTTAGCGTGATAGCTAATCCTAAAACGCCTAGGGAGAGATTTCTGACTGTTGGGTTTTAACTTGCTATAATCTCTGTAGGGGTTCCCTGATCACACTTCACAGGGGGTCGCAGCAGGGTGTGTGTGAGTGTGTGTGTGTTTTCTATTTCAGCAGCAAGAGAAGACAGATGATGGGCACACACAATTTATTGACATGCTTTTCAGCTCTTAGAGACTTATTAGCCGTGAAAATACATTTCTGTCTGTAGTCCTGAGGCGGGGACTGCTGTGAAATGTGTAGTTGTGTTTTTGCACAGTTTAAAACAGGAAAATTTCTGATGAACTTAAAGAAATCCACATTGAAAACATTGTATTAGTCTCTTTTGTTTAATAAAGGGATGATTTTTTTTCTTATTTAGTGTTTTTAATTTTCTTGTTTATATCGACACCTTGTGGTCAGATATTTTAATTACGCACTGGCGTCTGGCGCCATCTCGTGTTCAGATGAAATAGTTACATTTATGTTTCTGGCGCCTTCTAGTGGTAAATATACACTTAAATAAAATGAAAAAACTGCCAAAAATTGCAATTTCTCTGTCGTACACTTTTAAACCCAGTTCACAGCAGGCAAAACCAAAATAAAACAGAAATTCCGGGTGAGAGAAATATGTAAAAACCCTGAAAAGTGTGTATTGAGTTCGTTGGCTCCATAGACTGTAAAAATAGGTTAGCTCAAACGCGTTTTTTCTTATTGTATGTATTTTAGTACTAAAACGTCATCGTTTTAATCCACTAACTTTACGAATTGTTACCTGAAATATAAACAAAACCAGTCATGTGCACAGTCTCTATAAAATTACTTTTAAAACACGTACTCAGTCATCACAAACTGCGGTTATTGGTTTAACCAGTCAGCGCTGAGAAAAGTAACAGTGGCGTTTACAATTTGGCTGGGACACCTTAATAGCATTGAATCACAATTATACACAAATAAGAGTTTAAACATGATGATTATTATTTAAACTCATCGTTTAAATAACATAAAGGATAACTTAATAACTTCAGATAAACTCCGCCTTTGCTATCCTCTCTACTAGCCTACTTTTCTGTTTCTACTCTTGCAGTTTGCACAAAACTCGAGCGATTACTCTTGCGTTGCATTCATCCTGTTGGAGACGCAGTCCGCAGATCTGTTGCAGTTTGTTTGATTTGGGCTTAAACTCTGAGGAAATGGCTGAACAAAGGAACGACTGCTTGATTTTCTATGTCAACGGGAAAAAGGTGCTAATATTGCTCATGCATAATCAACGTAATTCACAGAATTTCTGGTCATGTGTTTATTGTATACGGCTGTTAAACTGTAAAGACTTGTTTGGTCAAGTTCAATCCTTATAGTAATACCTGGCACATATAAAGGCATTGAATCTAATTTGCACATAGACTGTGATTAAAATCTGTTTGAGGATTTAAAATTATACAAATCTGCATGAATTTAATGTCCTGCATATATGCTTCTTGTTAATAACAGATATTGGAGAAGAACCCAGACCCCGAGACTATGTTGCTGTCTTATCTGAGGCTGAAATGTATGTTTACACATTTTAAATGTACATTATTATTGTAATTATTGAAAATTTTAAACTAACCAAAAACTAGAAATGTTGCCTTTGAGTTTAAGTTGAAGCACTAAATTTGTAATTGGAAGTATAAAAACTAAAACATTAGTTGTAGAATGTTAATATTATTTTTTTTAGAACATAGCTACATTTTCCTGTCATGTCTATCTATATTAAAAGTAACTTTATATATTTAATATTATGTAACATATTGTTTGTTGATGTTAATTTTGAAGTGATACCGTGGATAGTTTTTAGAGGAGATTAATCTGTAATTCTGAATATTATTGGTTTATTTTAACTGTTCAGTTTTGCACTGTGTTTGTGTGTGTGTTTAGTGCGGTTAACGGGCAGTAAGTACGGCTGTGGTGGAGGAGGATGTGGAGCCTGTACCGTCATGGTGTCCAGATACGACCCTCAGACCAAGAGCATCAAGTAATTCATTCTCTCTCTCTACTTTTTTTCTTTTCATCACACTGTTTTATCAATAGGTCTGACCCATGAAAAATACAATGCAAAAATGCAAGCAGGGTTAAAGCAATGCATATTTTTTTCCAAGTAGTGCAGATTTGTCATTATTTTACTTCCATATCATTTTCTCTTTTCAAGATCCAAACTCAAATTCTTGGCTGTGTTTTTAGTCAGCTTTCTTAAGGAAGATAGCCCTGCTTCTAGTATTTTATATGTTTTAAGATATATATATTACTTGGATATCATAATAAATCACTTCAGAATGCATGTAAGATATTTTTTTCTTCACTGGCCAGTCATTCGTCTGTGAATGCTTGCCTGCTTCCTGTGTGCCAACTTCATGGAGCGGCAGTGATTACCGTGGAAGGCATCGGAAGCACCAAAACCAAGCTACACCCGGTCCAGGTATCAGATTCACATTATAATCTATACTTGCCCAATCCAGATTATGAGATCCAGATCAGGAAATTAGTATGCAGACAGATTATAATCCAGGTTCATATATTAGATTACTGCCAGTTCAAATATCATTTTTGAATGTAGATTACACTCAGTCCTGATTATGAGATTAAATTACAGACAGTTGATATATCATCTGATCATTACTGATCATTTTTATCCTAGTTTGTATTTAGGTCAGTGCATGACGTTTAATTTTTTTCTCATCTATTAATAAAAAAATTAATTAAAAACATTAAAATGCTATTTATTATTGCATTTAAAGATTTTAAAAAATATATATTTTTTGTTCTTAATTGATTATAATTAAACTAGTATAATAAAGAGTGATAAATATAAATTAAGGAAATAAGTAATATATATATATATATATATATATATATATATGAATAGTTCAGATGCAAAAGCCTCAAGTTTGTTTATTTAAGTTCAATAATTTCACTTAAATCAATTAATAGGCAATTTTCATAGGCATTTAAGTGAAATTACTGAACTTGTGTGTGTATGAGCTTGATAAAAATGATCATTCTAGAAGAAAATTTCAGCTGGCACTTAGAGGCTTTTGCTTCTGAACTCTTCATATATATATATATATATATATATATATATATAGTATCCTCAACTTGACCCGGGTTAATTTAGTAAACTTACTGCACTCACTTTAGTCCTATTTTATTGTACTTGTGCACTTTGTCTTTTTAGTTGCAGTAAAAACACACACACACACACACGTGTTTTAAGAATCAAAGAGCAGTTAAGTAAAGTTATTGTCTCAAAAAAGCCGATTCTCAACTGCCAAAACAAGTCGCCAGTAATTCTAGTCTTAATTCTTATAACACACCATAAAATCTAACCTTTTATTGAAGTAAAAGAATTTAAAGTGGGGGGAAAATCACATTATGATATATATGTTTTTCTCCAAAACGCATAAAATTTTTCGATTTTTGCAAAAAAAAATAAAATAATAATACATATATATATATATATATATATATAATATCAAAAGGAATAACAATGCAGATTTATTTTTTACAGCCATCTTTGATCATGTTTACCATTTATTAATATGTAGACAAATATGTATTACTTCAATATATACAAATTAATTAATGTAATATTGATATATACAGGGTATATAGTCAACATGAACACTTTAGCACATCATTGACAGTATATGTGTGTTCTGTTCATCAGGAGCGTATAGCAAAGGCTCATGGGTCTCAGTGTGGGTTCTGTACTCCTGGGATGGTGATGTCCATGTATGCATTACTGAGAAACAACCCTCAGCCAAGTTTGGAAGATGTAACGGAGGGTCTGGCTGGTACAGTGACGCAAACATGATTTTAAAACTACAAAAAGAACACTTAAGAACACTTTGACCAATCATGAATGTTCCTATTGCAGGTAATTTATGCAGATGCACAGGGTACCGCCCAATCGTTGATGGCTACAGAACCTTCTGTGAGGTGAACAGCGCCGGCGTCCAGATTCATGCTTTATTTGATTCGTTTCAGCTGCTGAATCATGTGTCACTTTACATTCCAGATCCTTTATGGACATCCATGTCTAATATTGTTGATTCATCTCAAAGCGACCCATTATGGCTCCACATATTTTTTTTCCTTTTTGTTTCTTTTTTTAAACATCTTAGTCTATGGTTGACATTGAGTGATACATAATCATGTTATCATCAAATAAAATGTGACTTTTACAATGTGACAGTCATTTAAACGCTTTTCTGTTTTTTTGTTGTTGTTTTTTTTTCAATTGAGGTTTAACTGACATTTGTGTGTTGCATTATATGTGCATAGCATATATATAACATCAAATGTTTCGTGTTATTTTTTTGTAGAGTGAAAACTGTTGTCAGGTGAATGGCGCTGGATGCAGTTTGGCCAATGGAAATGGATCCATGGAGCCCATAGAGAATGTGAGAGTCTTCATTTTGATACTCAGAGTTAAATTAGTACATTTATTGCACTCATTTTTGTCCTATTTTATTGTACTGCGACACTTTAACCTTTTAGTTGCAGCAAAAAAACACACACTCTAATAAATATGTGTTTTAAGAGTCAAAGTGCAGATAAATGGAGTTAATGTCTCACAAAAGCCGATTCTCAACTGCCGAAACAAGTCGTCAGTAATTCTAGTCTTAATTCTTGTATATACTTACCTACGTAACAAATATGCATAATTTCAGCCTATGGTCTTCATTGGCTGCCTGCGAGCAAATCTACTTTGCTCCGCCCTCAAACAGGGTTTGAGGCCTTGAAGAGTTTGGTTTGAGTTGCCAACATGTATTTTCAGAGCTGTGAAAGAAAATCTACTGTAAAAATCTAAATTGTAAAAACCGACACCGTCGTTGTTGTTCATATTACTGTGTATCCAGTGCTGAGGAAGCTCTAGAGCTGAAATTCAGATATGGTGATGTAGTTTCCGATGCGCACTGTAACCGGTAGACCAATCACAACAGACTGGGCCATCTGACCAATCAGAGCAGAGTATACCAATCATAACAGATTGAGCCATCTGGCCAATCAGAGCAGAGTATACCAATCATAACAGATTGAGCCAACTGACCAATCAGAACAGAGAATGCTCCCGTAAAGGAGGGGTTTAAAGAGACCAAATCCTTTATTGAGCCGTTTCAGACACACCGAGAATAAAAGTGAGAAAATTAAAGTGTTTTTTGACCTTGGATGCATTTAAGCCTATCGTAGAACAAAATAACACTTACGCTCAGTGGATTGGATGATGTAATTGTTATTTTTGTGTTTAATAGGGTCATCCAGAACTGTTTGGTAAAGAGGACCTGCTCCCCTTCGACCCCACCCAGGATCTGATCTTTCCCCCTGAACTCGTGGTTTGTCAGACTTGTTCAAAACTTCGTCTTCGCCAGAGTATGTTATATAACTATGACTAAGAGGTTTTAGATGGAACGTAAGCTTAATGTTTAATCTGTATGAAGGTCGCCATTCAGCTCTAGTTGATTTTAGTCTGTCAGAAGTTCAAATGCTGTTATCAACTAAACAACACATTTAAAAAACATATATGCCATAAATTCACAGGCTATTTTGTGTTTAGAGAATGGCAGAGATTAAGGACCAAACCACTCAGAAGTTTTGTGGGGAAAGAATGACCTGGATCTGCCCTGGATCTCTAGATGAGCTGCTCCAGCTGAAGGCTGATTACCCACAAGCCCCTCTTGTCATGGGCAACACCAACATAGGTTTCATATGGGCAAATCGTGGCCAAACCTAATAAACTCGAACATATTTTTGTGTGCTATTTCAGGTGATATTTCCCTGATTTTATTCTATTGATTTTCTATTCAGGTCTGGACATGAAGTTCAAGGGTATCTTCCATCCTGTATTAATATCACCAACACGAGTGTCGGAACTATTCAAAGTTACCCAGAGATCAGAGGGTATGTGTGTTTTAGTACTTCAGCTTAACCTTATTCCAATTGATAACACTTTACATTAAGGTTTCCTAGCAAGCCAACTGCGTTTCGATTAGGTTAAGGTGGAAAGAGATTGACAGATCTGAGCAGAGCGCTCTCAATGTTTCTATGATGCCTGGGAGGCTCAGTGTTTACACTTTTAGGGGAGAAAAACCCATGAATGGCAATGTATTTTAACAACAACTACAAAAATATTCCACCTTTAAGTAGCATTAATGAATGCTTCGTATTTGTAGGTGTGTGTGTTGGAGCAGGGTGCAGTATGTCTGTTTTGAAGAGTGTGTTGGAGACAAGTATAAATGATTTCCCGCCGGAGAACACGCACTTGTTTCGGGCTCTTCTGCTGCAGATAAACCTTTTGGGCGGACAGCAGATCCGAAACGTGGCTGTGAGTGTAAACAGACCCTGAATGCACAACGTCACTCTTGCTACACTCACAAATATTTCTCAGTCTCTCATGATCTGTTCCAAAAACTAATATTAAAAATTATATAATAAATCTATTTAAGGTAAAATCAATATAAATAAAGCATAATACTTTACTATTTTTTTAATCATTTTAGAATTGTAATATTTGAGCACTGAATCGCCAAATTAAGGGAGAATCAACTAGTTATTTTAGTTGTAATTATATACCATTATAGGGCTGTCAAACGATTAATCGAGATTAATCGCATCCAAAATAAAAGTTTGTGTTTACATAATATATGTGGGTGCACTGTGTATAAATATTTTGTGTGTGTGTGTGTGTGTATATATATATATATATATATATATATATATAATTACACACACATGCTTGTATATATTTAAGAAATATTTTCATGTATATACTATATATAAATTTATATATAATTATATTACATATAAATATAAATATTTTATATATAAATAATATTTTTTTTCTTAAATATACATGCATGTGTGTATTTATATATATATATATATATATATATATATACATACACACAAAATATTTATACACAGTGCACCCACATATATTATGTAAACACAAACTTTTATTTTGGATATGATTAATCGTTTGACAGCCCTATACCATTATAGTATTTATTACTATTTTGAAATGGCTTTTTATTTTTATATTTTCATTTTTTTTTTATTTTAATGTAAGTTTTATTAATTTTGTCAGTTTTTTGTCTTTTTTTATCATTTCTAGTTTTATTTTTAATAATTTTAATATTTGAATGTTGAAGTACGCCTTCTAAAATTATCGTTTTTTTTTTTTTTCCTTTTGTGTGTGTATATTTATATTATTTGTTATTTTGTTTGTTGAAATATGTAGACATTGGGCGGCAATATTGCAAGCGCATATCCAAACTCCGACCTGACCCCCGTCTTAGCTGCTGGGAGATGCACTTTAGTGGCACTTTCTAAAGGTGAGCCAACTTAGTAAATAATTTAAAAGTCCACTTTTCTGTAGTCCACTTTAGACATTCTTCTTACTATAGAAGAAACTTTGCAACTACATGCCAACTATCAATCATTAGAGTGTTAGTAGACTGTCTACACACATCTGCTATCACTTTCTGATGGTCGGCTGTAACGAAGTTAAAGGCTCAGGGAAGAAGGAGGTGCGAACCAGTGAATGTTTAACATCACTTTTATCATAAAAAAAACAAACAAAACTAAAGTAAAATGGCAGTTCTTCACGAATGACTGCCGTATAAACTAAAACAAAACGTAAAGTCCAGTCCTGGTCCTTTTGACCTACTGGAGCCCCTCCATGGGACTCAAAAGTGATGTGCTGATCATAACACTAGTGAAACGAAGGCTAGCTAGTAAGAGCTGTGTGTTCAAACCTCTCTCACTTATCCTCAAGGCGCACTAGCATTTGACGATAGAGGCTGTGGTCTTCAGCGTTCTTGTTAGCGCGTCCGTCTCCCATGCCAGAGACACCATTTTAAAACAGCTCTGTAAGACTGGTTACATTTTTGGTGCCGTGACCCGGATGGGAGTGAGGTTAAGGGGGTGAGTGTAGCGGAGAGCTTTGTGAGTAAACCTCACTCGATCTTTAGCGTACTTGTAAGCGATCTTTAGCGTACTTGTAAGTACGCCCGCCTCCCAATGCCGAAGATACCGGTTTGAATCCCACTCGGAGCGGGTCGAGTTGGACCAGCACTGTCCTGCTTGCCGCCAAAAGACATTTTACAGACTATAAGTAGCTTTGCAAGTACTTGTCAACTTATTCTAACAGCTAACCCCAATCTAACAGTTAGTTGACATGTAGTTGTGAAATAATGAGAGTTAGTTGACATGTAGTTGCTAAGTTATAGTTAGTAGAATATCTAATGCGGACTATCGAAAAAAGTGTAAACAAGTGTAATTTTGTTTGAATCATTTAAAAAATTTCACATTTTGCATTCATTCTGAAAGTAGTCATCAAAGAGGATATTTTGACGTGTCTCAATTTCTACCCAATATCGATTACAGATGGACGAAGGAGGGTGCCTATCGATAAAGATTTTTTCCTGGGATTTGCAAAGACTGCCCTAAAGCCAGAGGAGATTGTGTTGTCCGTTTTCATTCCAGCCACAAGACCGGTAAGAAATAAACCATCGACTAGCTTTTTGCACATTGTTAGCTAAAGCGTCATTTTTTTCGGCAGAATGAGATCGTCTATGCCTTCCGACACGCCCCGCGCAAGGAGAACGCGCTAGCTACGGTGAACGCTGGGATGCGCGTTTGGTTCAACGAGAGCTCAAATGTAGTGAAGGAGATCAGTATTTATTACGGTGGTGTGGGAGCCACCATCCTCAGCGCGGACCACGTGTGCAAACAGATTCTAGGAAGGTAGGACACAAATGTATATCTTTTTCAGCTGCATTATCTCTTGGATGGGACTAAGTTCACATTTTTTGTCAGTCCAAATCTGATTATTTGTGCATCCGATTTGAATCCGATCTAAAATATTGAATGTCCACATTGTGAATTGCAACTGTTGAGATCTGATTTGTGTCCCTTGCCCATTGCGTTGATAGGTATACGATTGCGTTGACAGGTATACAAAATGTAAATGATTGAAAGTGTAAAAAACCATAAAAGGACTTTGCTCTGGTTTTTTTTTTTTGCAAGGCCTTGGGAGGAGGCAACGTTAAGTGATGCGTACAGTGCGCTGGTTGATGAGATCAAACTTGGGCCGTCGGCTCCAGGCGGGAAGGTGGATTTCCGCAGATCCCTGACCTTGAGTTTGCTTTTTAAATTCCACCTGCTGGTCCTCCGTTACCTGAAGGAAAAGGTATGAATGACTTTTGGAGATGGCTACCAAATGGACACAGTTTATTACACTTTTTGTGTGTCTTTTTTTTTTACAGGGTCTGACTCAGATGGAAATACCTCAAGAGATGCAAAGTGCAATTCAGCCTCTTCCTAAACACATTCAGCCTGGCTACCAAAGGTTTCAGGTAACGCTATACGAACCTCCGATGTGTGTGGTTTTAATGAATATTTAAGTATTTATTACATAAATATAGCCTTTGATGCTTATGTGGCAATGTTGTCTATTGCCATAAATAACTTAAGGTAACGCTATACACTCTTTGGTGTGTGTTTTCATTGTAGCTGCCCATGCATTGGCAAAATCATGGTCTCATGGTTCTCAAATGGGAAATTTGTGTTCGAATCCAGCTTGCAACTTTCCTATTTCTGTTTCCTTTCTCTACACATCATTTATTGTATTATCTGTTCACTTTTTTTCTATTAAAAATCCACCAAAAGCAGAAGCACTGAACTTATAGAAGATGAACAACGGACTGTGTGTGTTTTATTTGTACAGAATGTCATGGAGAGTCAGCCAGCTCAAGATCCTGTGGGCCGACCCATGATGCACCGGTCGGCGCTGAGTCAGGCTACTGGAGAGGCCGTGTACTGTGATGACCTACCACACACCGATGGTGAACTTTTCCTCACAATCGTGACAAGCTCCAGACCACATGCCAAAATCACGTAAGATGGAGACAGTTTGACAGTTTTAGCTAAAAACACAGTTAGAAATCTATGCGTACAATCATTTGAATGAATGAATATAATCAGCAAATTAAATATAGCATTTTTACAAATATAATATACATAATATAAATCTTAAGGCATTATATATGTCTTATAGCCTTTGAAGCTGAAATGGCAAGGAATGCTTATTTATTTATTATTTTCATAAATATAGCCTTTCATTCTAGTATCGCAATGAATATTTAATTATTTATTGATTTAAGGATAGCCTTTGAAGCTGATATGCAATGAATTTTTAATTATTTATTGACATAAATATAGCCTTTGAAGCTGATATATATACTGTATATATATACACTCTCTCTCTATATATATATGCAATTTTATATATTTATTTTTATTATTATTTTGAATGAGTTTGAATCAATTCATTTGCTGATATGGAAATTAACATTCATTCATTAATTCATCATAGCGACTTGAGCATCAGCTATCAACTAATGATTAGAGCCAGACCGATTTTATCGATATTAGGCATTTTCCAAACTATCGGTATCAGACTAATTAGAACTTTAATATATTTTGATGTTCCGCTGTTCTGTTGTGACAATAAAAGAAACAAGTTTCTTTTTAAAATGCATTATCATATTATTTTAGTTAAAACTCTTTAAAAATATTAATTTAGTTAAAACTAGGGAAATCTGTTAATGTTTTGTTGCGCTTTTCTGAAATAAAAAAACATAAAAATATCGGCCGAATCTGATATATCGGAATGTCGGATTTTAAAACCAACAAATATCGGTATCGGCCTTCAAAATCCGTTATCGGTCGGGCTCTACTAATGATATGATCTCATGCTAACTGCCATAAGTTATGGTAAAACAAAAATTGCTTTTGAAACTGAGATGACGATGGATATTTCAATAAAAATGAGTACCTTCCCATCTAAATGATTGTATTGTCTTACTGTCACAGTCATATTGACTTTAGTGAAGCTCTAAAGCTTCCCGGTGTGGTGGATGTGATCACAGCCAAAGACATACCAGGGAAAAAGTTCAGAACCTTCACAGGCATTGATGAAGAACTGCTGGCTGAAGATGAGGTCTGTATTCAGTATTATTATTTTTCATGTAAGGCATTTCTTTGAAGTGTGAATTTTAATTACATACATAATGTGCAATCCTCGTCTCCTTTGTGTCCTCAGGTGACCTGTGTGGGTCAGATGGTTTGCGCTGTGGTCGCGGATTCCAAAGCTCATGCTAAACGTGGGGCGGCAGCGGTGACGATCGGCTATGAAGATCTGCAGGATCGCATCTTCACAGTGGAGGTGAGAAGAAATAATCTGCTCATTTTTATCCCCGTGTTTGCAAGATCCATTCTTAAAGAGCTGCTCTTGGATCTTCTTGTTTTCAGGAGGCCATCGAGAACGAGTCTTTCTTTCTACCTAAGAGACAAATTGAGCGGGGAGATGTGGAAAAGGCTTTGAGAGAGGCCGAAAATGTGTATGAAGGTTAGATTGTGCCGCCATATGCATGATCAAGCACACTACCTCTCTGATCACCTGATTCATGTTATAACATGCTGCTTTATGTTTCATAGGAGAGATTCGGATCGGAGGACAGGAGCATTTCTACATGGAAACTCAGAGTTTTCTGGTCATTCCGGTTGGGGAAGAGAAGGAGATGAAAGTTTATTTGTCCACTCAAAATCCTACATTTACACAAGTATGTTATTGTGATCAGTCACATATAGAAATGATTGTCATTATGTTATGATTAAGTCAGTAGCTGAGACTTTTTGTTTTATATTTTGTTTTGTTATTTTTCACCTTTAATGCGTCGTGTTCAGATGAGACAAAACTTGGATAAATTTTCTATGCGTATATATTACATGTTTATTTTATTTTCGCAGATCATGTAGATAAACATGCACAAGAAAGTATAGTACAGTTGTGGAGACTTTTTTTACTCTTAATTTTTTTTTTTTTTATAGTCTTATATTTTATTTTATTTAATATTATTTCATATTTATATTTTATTAATTATATTTTGTTACTTTATTTACATTTACATGTAGCTTTATTTTATTTTTTGTTTTTATTTCTTTAATTTTTATTTTAGAAGTTTTACATATTTTATTAATTTTTTTTTTTTTTTTACTTTATTTTTGCAAATCAGGGAGATTTGCATGTAGTTCCCCCCCCACCCCACCCCCACCCCTTTCGTTGTAGGAGTCAGTAGCTGAGACTTTATTTTTTTATTTTTTGTTTTTATTTCTTTCCTTTTTATTTTAGAAGTTTTACATATTTTATTACATTTTTATTTTACTTTATTTTTTGCAAACCAGGAAGATAAGCGTACAAGAAAGTGTGTTTGTTCCAATTCGTCGTAGGAGTCGGTAGCTGAGACGTTGGGAATCCCGTCCAATCGCATTTCTTGTCACATCAAGCGACTGGGCGGAGCTTTCGGAGGCAAGGTCACCAAAACTGCCATTTTGGCCTCCATCACTGCTGTTGCTGCTTGGAAGTGAGTCGAAATAAGTCAGACCCCAAACATCAGAATGAAAGATTCACAGGATTTTATTTCAATTAGATATTAAATATTAATTCACTATATGTAATTTTTACCATATTAATAATTTTGAGGTGTAGGCAACTGTCTGACCTCTCTCTCTCTCCAGAACTGGACGGCCAGTACGATGTGTTTTAGAGAGAGGAGAGGATATGCTGATAACCGGAGGCCGTCACCCGGTGTGGGGAAAATATAAGGTGAGTGGTTTTCCAAACACTTATTTAAAAAAACGACTGTGAATGTTTTTTAGCTGTTATTTGTGTATTTATTAGCTACTCTTTATTTATGTAATTTACTGGCATTTTTCTGACTTTGACTCCAACAGGTGGGATTTATGAATACCGGGAGGATAACAGCAGCCGATTTCCAGTACTACGCCAATGCCGGAAACACAGTAGATGAGTCTGTACTGGTGAGATCACTTCCTGCTTAAGTGGTTTAATTGTGAAAGCTACATGTTCACGGTCACTGTGACACCTTTGTGAAAAACATTGGAGAGCATTTATTACAGAATTTGTACAGTATCATTATTCTTATATTTCACTCTGGCAGGTCGCTGAGAAGATCCTCCTACATCTCGATAACGCCTATAATATTGTTAACTTGCGTGGGCGATCGGCGGCCTGCAAGACCAACCTGCCCTCCAATACTGCGTTCCGAGGGTTCGGTGTGCCCCAGTGCATGCTGGTCATTGAGAGTATGATCGATGATGTTGCTCTTAAACTCGGCCGTCTACCTGAAGAGGTCAGTGCCATGCAGTAACAAAACGATGTTTTGCTTTTGGCCTGTTAACATCATTATGAACTAATGAACTGTTGGTCTTAATATATGGGGAATACACTGTGTAGTTTGCTTTTTTTCCAAATATTTATAAAATAGATTTAATTTCAAATATAGTCATTTAAATTTATTTCATCATTTATGATTTATTTATCATTTGAACACTTTAATTTTGATACCATCTGATATTTATTGATGCATGTATATATGGATGGATGGTCAAATGATATGGTAATGAATATGTATTTATTTGTTTACTGGTTTGAAAATGATGTTGACATAGCAATGCATTTTTTTATCCATTTATTTATTTATTGTTATTAATATAGCATTTGCTGATATAGCAATTAATTATTTTTTATTTATATTTATTTATTGTCAACTTTAAATTTGACATAAACTTAGACTTTGATGCTTATATGGTAATGAACGTATATTTATTTGTTTAAACAGTTATTTAGTTAGTGCCATGAATATAGCATTTGCAATATGGCAATGATTATTTATTTAATTATTTATTTATTGATTGATTCATTGTCATAAATATAGCCTTTGTTGATATGACAATTGACTTGTATTTATAGATTTATTATCAGTAATTTAACCTTTATATGTTGATTCGACAATATATATTTTATTTAGTGTCATCGTGGACTATATCCTTACTGATATGGAAATGCATTTATATTTATTTGTTGTCATGAATATTCTTTGCCAAAATAGAAATAAATGTATATATATATATATAATTTTTCATGAATACAGTCTTTGCTGGTACAGAAATTAACAAATATTTATTGATTTATTTATTGTCTTCAATACAGTCTGTTGATATGGAAAAATTAATATTGATTGATTGTCATTCATTTAGCCTTTTATGCTGATACAGCACTATTTATTTCATAGTGTCATGAATATAGTCTTTGCTGATTTGGAAATTAATTCATATTTATTTATGTTCATGAAAATTGTCTTTGCTGATATGGAAATGAATATTTATTTATTTATTGTCACGAACATATTCTTTGCTGATACAGTCAGTAATTCATGCATGCATGCATACATACATATTTATTTATTTTCATGAATATAATCTTTGCTGTTATAGTAATGAACATGTATTTATTGTCATTAATTTAGCTTTTGATGATGATATAGTAATATAAATGTATGTATTCATTTATTTATTTTTTGTAACAAATGTAGCCTTTGCTTATATGGAAACTAATGTATATCCATTTATTTATTTTTAATCTTTCATTATTTTATTGTCGCAGATCAGGGAGATAAACATGTACAAGGAAGTTTCCCTCACTCACTACAAGATGGAGTTTGACCCAAAGAATCTCGTCCTCTGCTGGAACGAGTGTATGGAGAAATCGGCCTTCAGTCAAAGACGACAGGCCATCGTTCTCTTTAACCAGCAGAACCAGTACAGAAAGAGAGGAATTGCCATAATACCCATTAAATTTGGCATTGGGTTTGCAGAGGGCTTCCTCAACCAGGTTACTGTGACCTAAAACATGCTGCTGAGACTTTTCAATTATTTTAAACAAACTCCGAATGATCTTTTGGTGTGTGTGTGTGTGTGTGTGTGTGTGTGTGTGTTACAAAGGCTGCAGCTCTCGTGCATATTTATAAGGATGGATCTGTGCTAGTGAGCCACGGTGGGGCGGAAATGGGTCAAGGCATACACACTAAAATCCAACAGGTACCACTTCCAGCTTTGTGCACAGATCTGCAACCATTTCAGATTTTTTTGGGCTGACCTCATGTTTTCTCACAGGTGGCGAGTCGAGAGCTGAATATTCCTGCTTCTTTGATCCACATCTCTGAAACCAGCACACAGTGTGTCCCGAATACCTGCCCGTCTGCTGCGTCCTTTGGTACCGACGCCAACGGAATGGCAGTGCAGGTATACCGAAAACCATATTTTGAAGCACAAGATCAGATTGGACATCATAATTAGTTGATCTTGAAGGATTTATGTCTTATGTCTTTTGGAGGTTTGAAGAAATCATTTAATGTAATGTTATTACATTTTGATTGTTTGGCCTTTTTGTGCTTTTAATGTATGTTTTAGGATTGTTAATTTTTTTTTGCAGGATGCCTGCCAAATACTGTACAAAAGACTAGAGCCAATCAGAAAGAGGGATCCTGAGGGAACATGGCAGAACTGGGTAAAGTTGACAAACTATTCAGATTTCTCGCTTTTGATCCAAAATAAAAATGATGGGTACAGTAATTAATTCTACAATATTCCGTGTGGATAGGTTGGACTTTAAAACCTGATTGAATCAGCCACGTTCAAAGCCGTCGTGAAATAACCTGTTACCTCAGTTTATTCAAAAATCTATACTATCATCTACAGTACATACTATAATTATATATATATATATATATATATATAATTTATTATTATTTTATTGCCCTTACTCATTTAAAAAAAAATGTTTTATGTATTTTATTTTTTTATTCATTTGCTATAAATTATGTCTTTAAAGATAGTGACAGCATTTTTGGAGAAGATCAGTCTGTCAGCCACAGGATTCTACAGGTAAATAATCCAAACGTCCTTGAAAAGGAGTGTTTTTGTTTTCTAGATGTAATTAAAAGTGCTAGCTGAGAGTGTTTTTCAACAGCGCACCATCAGAGACTAGAACAAAGGCTTAAAACTAGACAAAACATGGAGGTTTTGTTTGATGCTTTAGCTGTGTTTTGTCTGTTTTCAGAGGTCCTGATTCAGACATGGACTGGGAGAAGCAGGAAGGCAACCCGTACTCTTACTTCACGTATGCCGTGTGCTGCAGTGAGGTTGAGCTGGACTGTTTGACCGGAGAGTACAGGGTAAATGCAGATATGATCCAGATTTAGGGAATATACATTTTCTGCTGTTTGCTTAATCAGTGTAAAATGAATCTGACATACTGCATCTTTTCCTCATAGACCTTGAGGACAGATATTGTTGTTGATATTGGCAGAAGTCTAAATCCGTCCATTGACATTGGTCAGGTACGATTTTCTCTATGATGTTCCCTCGCTTAGTAGAAATGAACCTTTTATTAAATACTGAAAAATGTATTTAAAAAAATTGTGGTTAATAGATCTATCTAATTAATTAGGAATATTGATTAACCTATCCAATTTTTTAGATTGACCACTATTGTTGGGTAACTGTACTAGAAGTGTTAGCTCCCCCTTGTGTCAGGTCCAAGAGAACATAAATATTTTTAATTTTAAATAATTGTATTAGTTAAGTTCATAACTATCATCAGTCTTTTCAAATTTAAACATTTCAATTTTGTATGCCTCATTTATATATTACATTATACTCTATATATAGGCAAATTTCCCATATATGCAACTGTTTTTTTTTTTAATTATTTTCCACAAATATATGAAGCTGTTTTTAACATTGTTAATAAGAAAGAATGACCGTCTAGAGTAATGATGCTTAAAAAAATTCAGCTTTGCCATTGCAGGAATGAATTACATTTTAAAATATATATTTTAATAGAAAAAAAAATCTATTTTAAATTGTAATATTTCACAGTATTACTGTTTTTACTGTATTCTTTATCAAATAAAAGCAGCCTTGGTGAGCAGAGGAGACTATCCAACAATATACTCACAGTATATATGTATTTATTCATATAATATGTATGTGTGTTAGATTGAAGGAGCGTTCATGCAGGGTCTGGGTCTCTACACCATGGAGGAGCTCAAGTTTTCTCCATCTGGTGTTCTGTACACACGTGGACCAGGCCAGTACAAGATCCCGGCTTTTTGTGACGTCCCTCTGAAGTTTAACGTCTATCTTTTAGCCGGCTCAACCAACCCTCATGCCATCTATTCCTCAAAGGTGATTCGCTCTCACTCATCTTCTCCTTATTGCAGATGTATGTACTTCCCAGGTTCGCTTCAAAGTCAATTTATTTTAATTTTGTGGAACCATTGTGGTTCACTTCCCTTCTAATTGTATTCAAACCTGATATTGAACCCGATTTTAGATGATCTAGATGACTTCATTGCAAACTAAAGCTTTCTGATTGTGGTGTACTTTCCCACTTGTTTTAGGGGATTGGAGAACCGACATTGTTCCTGGGCAGTTCTGTGTTCTTTGCTATTAAAGACGCTGTGACTGCAGCCCGAAATGATGCAGGTTTAACCGGCCCCTTCCAGCTAAACAGCCCTGTCACCCCAGAGCGGGCATGTCTGGCCTGTTCCACACACTTCACAAAGATGGTATGAGAATTACAGTAACCCATTCGTGATCAAGTGTCCAAATCTATATTAAACAAACCCTTAAAAATAAATATGGTTATAAATAAATACATAATCATAAAAAAAAATATATGGTTGAAACCTGAATAAAATGAATATAATTTTATTTTTGGTAGGTTGCAAAAAGTGAACCTGGATCAACTTATGGACCAGCTCAGCCATGGGCTCTGGACATATGAAAACAATATCATCGTCCTGTTATTATATTTTATCTCACTCAAAGCTGTTGCGTTGCTCTTATCAAATCACATGACATTTATGATTTCAAGGTCGCCTGATTTAACATCCAACTATTATCAGCTGCTTGCCGAAACTAATCTACTAAAGCAAAAAACAGACAAAAGATGCTCTGCATGCAATCACGTCTCAAGACCAATTTATTATTAACACACTTAACATTTATGATTTCTTTGACGCAAGTTTAATAAATGTGAATGACGTTATTTCTCATCCTAGTATTGATTATTTAAGCAAGTTACTTATTCATTTTATAAACCATTAACTGCACAATTTAAATATCATGGACGCTAGAAGATATAGTCCCTGACATGTCATCTAAGGTTAATTGAGCTCAAAGTCTCCAACAATGAAAAGGAAGTTACATCTTGTTTAGGTATTTGGATATGTTATTCTTCACACATTAATAGCCCAGGGTTTGATTTTTACTTTCTTGTCCTGTGGATTCTGTAAAAAAAAAAAAAAAAAAAAAAACACACACACACACAAAGGTGATATTTAAGATTATTAACAGGAACGAAAACATAAACCTGAAATAATATAAAATAATATATATTAAATTAATTCGATTAAAAAAATTATCATATAATGTATAAAGTAAATTACATAATATGAATATTATATATAGGTGGAATACATATTATATAATGGTAACATAGATATATATTATATAATATATAATTTATTTACACCCACCATCCTGGTAAAGCAGTCTTCACAGGCCATGCGTATTTTTTCTGCAGTGGCAGGAGAAGAGAAAGGAAAACTGTCGCTCAGGCCTCTCTCTCTCCGTGCAGCCGCAATCGCTTCTTTAATGGCGAAGAACAAAGTGCAGCCGAAAAACACAGGAGGCTCCCCGATCCCCTAAACATTTTAAAACAACCTTTTCAGCCAATATTTCAACATTATTAAAATTTCCACTGACATACTTCCGAGCAAAACAGGACATTTATGCACAGACTACGGAAGTAAAGTAGGTTGCCAACGTTGTTTTATCTGCTTAAATGATTGAAGTCCACTGTGAACCAGCCTGACCTGAATAGTTTTGCCTTCGCAGAAGCCTAGACACAACTTTTAGTGTTTGTTTTGTCTGCATTTATCACTGAGAGGTAAATATTACTAATTATTTGCCAGTTTACTTAAACAACTTTCTTATTTTGTCTCAAAAACATATCGTGTTGGCATTCAGGGGGGGTTGTCTTACCTTTGAAGAGTATATGGCGTGAGGGTTTTCTGCGTTGCTCAGTAGATGCACGTTTAGTTGAGGAGGGACGTCACACAGAGCTGGGATTTTATATTGAGAGGGACCCCTGGTCAACAACACACCCTCAGGGGAAAATTTTAGCTCTTCTATAGTGTAGAGCCCAATTCCCTGGACGAAACCACCTTCAACCTGTAAACACACACAGTATGATGACTAATTTGCCAAATAATACAACCAATAATTTGTTATTTATTATAGAAATATTATTCACACACACACACTCATATATATATATATATATATAAAATGCAATAACATATCTTCCGTACCTGTCCAACATCCAGAGCAGGGTTTATGCTCCGACCAACATCCATCACAATATCAGTCCTAATGTTCTGTAAAATATAATTTCACAGCCCACAAAATTTTGATATTCAAATTGTGAATGTATATTGCAGCATTAGAATCCAGGCCAATGACATAAAGCTTATAAATCTTTATTAAGACATGAATCACAATGCAATCCATAGCCAAATTATAATATTTTTTTTTTAATTATTTAATTTTATAAATATAGATGAATTAAAAAAAGACAAGTACCTTGTGATCTCCTGTCAAGCAGTCAATTTCCACCTCTGAGCAACAGGCACCGAAAGTGAAGTAATAGTATGCGTTGCCCTCACTCTTCTCCCAGTCAACACTGGTGTGTGGGCCCCTGTTAGAAGTATATAATTTATTTTCAAACTATCATAATATCACAAAGAAATATTAATAAAACATCATTCGTTGGATGCTCAAACATTTTACCATGTGGCTTCATTATGCTACGTCACGGTCGAACACTTACATGAAGAAACCTGTTGCTGACAAACTGATCTTCTGGCAATATGCTTCCACCACCTGGAAACATAGGTACAGTAAGTGATTCTCCTTTAGCTCTCACTGTAGCATCTTTAATTCGCTTTTTGAGTATTTGGATATCACTCATACTAACCAGTTGCTGCCAGGTGTATGAGGGATGTTTCTTTATGAGTGGCTCCAGACGTCTCATTAGTTTCTCACAACCATTCTACGTGGAAAATATTACAATTTCAGTTGTGAAAAAAAGTGCATGGAAATACTTGTCAATGGATGACTATCACTATACCTTGACCGCCATCCCGACAGCATCCGTGCCAAAGGATGCAGCGGATGGTGCAGCATTGGGCACGTTTCCAGTGCAGGTCTCCTTGATGTGGATTGAAGACATTGGAACCTTCAAAATGCGACTGGCAATCTGCAATTTGTCGAAAATAGACATGTTGCAACTGACATATTTCATGTGATGTATGAATTTGGATCCATTGTTTGGCATTGGGACTCATCGTACCTGCGTGGCTTTGGTGTTGATACCTTGACCCATCTCGGTTCCCCCATGAGAAATGAGAACCGATCCATCTTTGTAGATGTTCACCAATGCTGCTCCCTGAACATTGGAAATTGGAAATTCTTAATAGTAGTCTTTACTAACACCAAGTTAAAACCTTTAAAGGGAAGCTTCAAACCAAAATGCTCCATTTTATGTGCAATCTCACAAGTTTTCACCAACCTGGTTATAGAAGCCCTTGGAGAATCCAATGCCAAACTTCAGTGGGACAATGGAGATCCCTCGCTTCTTCCAGTGATTGTGGGCGTTAAACTGCTCAATTAACAGGCATCGATGGGTATAGTCGGATTTTTCCAGGCACTCGTTCCAGCATCGCACCATGTCATGGGGGGAAAAGAGCTGCTTGTGGTGGGTGTAGCATTTCTCGTCCTTGTACAAGTTGATGTCTCTCACCTGTAAATTATGATTTTTTAACTATTATTTATTTTTTTCAGAGAGTTGAGCAGAAGACCCATCAAGTTTTTAGGACACCAAAATAATCTCACTTCAGCAGATTTATGATGGCAAAAACTGACACTTCTCAACAACTCGGCAACCTCGATAACATCTTGAATCGACACTTAAACATACAATATTTTGGTTATCAGCTCAAATTTCAAACTATTGAAGCACTGTTTGACATGTTCAGTCTTGTTCTGTTTTCAGGTCCCACCTGATGTGTAGGCAAGCCACACTTGACAGCCACCTCGTGCAGCACGCTTTCGATGATGGTCAAACCCTGAGGTCCACCAAAGCCACGGAATGCTGTATATGAGGGTAAGTAGGTCTTGCACACCAGTCCACGTCCACGTAGATGAGGGATCTTGTAACCATTATCCATGTGAAGAAGCGCTTTCTCCATGATCTGGTCGGAAATTACAAAAGGTAAACGGTATGTGACTTGGAGATTGACCTACTTAAGAATTCAAGGTAAACTTAGATCCACGATAGTGTCTCTCTTTGCAAGCCTTGAGGACTGATTTATTTGAATTTCAATATTTCATGCCTGTTTATAAAAAAACAACTTACAAAAGAGGATTCGTCAAGAGTGCATCCTCCATTACTGTAGTATGTAATATCAGCAGCCAGGATTGTTCCATCATTCATGTATCCAACCTTTAGGAAAAAGATAGGACTTAAGCTGTTGTGATGCACAGTTGATCCAGTGATGTCAAAAAAAACTATTAACCATAATGCCAAATTACTTTATACTTCCCCAAGAAAGGGGATCTGCCACTGGTGATGAGCATGTCATCTCCCCGTTCTAGAACACATCGCACAGCACGGCCAGTCCTGTGGATAGATTTTAGTCAGCATTGTTTTAAAATCTGCTTTTATAACATCTTTTCTTTAAATTTCACAAATTTCACATCCAAATGAAAAGAGATAGAGTTTCCCATATTTTGCCATACTTGTAAGCGGCTGTAGCAGCGATGGCAGATAATGATGCAATCTTCATGACTTTACCACCAAATCCACCTCCCAGCCTCTTCACATGACATGTGATCTTATTGGAGTCAATTCCTAGAGTTATACCCACCACTTCCTGTTTAAAAAAAGGAAATTATGCCAACACTGGAGTAAGATTACATAAATATATCATTGTTATTTCTTATTCATAATCTCGCTTTTTAAGTTACTTTGGTTTATTTAAGCAGATTTACTTGAAAAATATGAATATATTTATATTTCATCATGTTTATCAACGGATGTCATTTGGGTACAATATGATTACCCTTATATTGATTCATATTCATCCATGGATGCCATTGGGGTAATACAAACCTGAGTATAAGCTGCATGCTGACTGGCAACAAAGAGCTCCATTTCACATGCTTCTCCCTTAGGAATCGCAATCAATCCCTGAGTTTCCATGTAGAAATGTTCCTGGCCACCCATATACATCTCACCTGTGAGATATAAAAGAGTGATTATTCAGATTGAATCGAGAAAACAAAAACAAATAACGGTTTAAAAAAAGATTTCTATTTAAAGAGATATATAAGGATTCATATTTAATTGTTCAAACCCTCCAGTATGTGGTCGGCTTTCTCAAATGCTTCTTCGACATTTCCTCTTTCCAGTTTTCTCTTGGGGTCAAAAAAGGACTGGTGTTCTATGGCCTCCTTAATAAAAACAAAGATGTTGTGATTAGCAGGATAGAAGATAACTGCTGCTCCCAAACTTTCATGTAGCACTCCATTAAGTGTTTTATTAATGTAAATTTGTTTAGAAATACCTCTATAGTGAAAAAGACAGGTTGGATGTCCTGGTAAGTAATGGCCACCTGCTCGGCTGCTCTTTTGGCTTGCTGTCTGGTCTCAGCGACAATGGCACCAATAATCTGCCCCACACAGATGACCTGAAAAAGGCAAAGAGACAAAAAATATCATTACAAAGTACCTGAGATAGAAAAAAACATCACTGTTGATGGCTAATAAAGCTTGAAGCATCTAATCTGAGTTAGAAATAATTTAGTATTCAGATTTATCTCAGGACCAGAAATGTTTATTGTAGTACCTCCTCTTCTGCAAAAAGCTCCTCTGGGTTGTTGAACCAGAGTCTTCGATTCTGACCAGGAACATCCTTGGCAGAGATGAAGGCGACCACTCCAGGCATGGCTAGAGCCACTGATGCATCTATAGAACTGATGTGATAAGGTCGAGACAATAATTTGATTCCCAAAGAAATTAATTTTTTTGAAGATGTGCATCCACTTTTCAATTAATTAATTAAATAAGCTTGGGTACCTCCCTTGGTTCTACAAGGCTTTGGACTTACCATTGAGTGCGCTCCCTTTAGTTAAACACGTTAGTCTCTGGACACTAAGATCCTACCCTTAATCCTCCAGTAAACCAACTTACTCAGGGGAATATAAAGTCCAGAAAGAAACTGCCCACTGTCACTGTATTAGTACTTGTGGTAAAGTCCAAAAGCTACAGCATGTCTATTTTAGGGAATTAGTTAAACAAACTGAGGTACATTTTATGGTTGTCTAAAGTTTTGGACCAACGGGCGAGGTCAGAGTTTCCTCCCTGAAGGTACACATTTTAGACTCTGGGCACCAAGACCCTACCCATAATCCTACAGTGGACCCACCTACTCAGGTGAATATAAAGTCCAGACAGAACAGCTCATAGGCATCAAATCTCAGCACAGGAGCATCTTGAACATCTCCACACAGAGGCAACATGGATACAAGAGTCTCTCTCTCCATTCTTCTGCTGCTTTTTGGCATCGCCCAGGCGTCTCCTCTCATGGTAAGGTCCTTTCTAGTGTTTCCCTTAAATGATTAACGGTCCTCAAATTATTTGTTTTAAACATCTCTGTTTCTACCACCAGGAGCAGATGTCTGATGATGTGTTAGTATCAGAGCCTGAACCTGTGGACATCACTACAAGGATTTTAGAAACCAACAATGGTGAAGCATCTTGATAAAGCCAGCAATTGGTCACGTTTCTAAAAAGTGATCTGGATTTATGAATAAATTGCATTATTTCATTAACATATTTCTCTTTAAATACAGGATCTTCTGAAGTCTTGCTCGAAGGAGATGTTTTGTTTCCCAAAACCAGAAATGCTCTCTACTGCTTCAACAACCAATGTTTGTGGAAGAAAAACGCCAACAACATAGTGGAGATCCCTTACATAGTGAGCAGAGAATTCTGTACGTGAATCTCCTTCATTCATTGCACATATCTATGATTCATTTAGATGCCATTTTAAATCTGTGGACCCTTTTTGCAGCCAGTGTTGACAAATCAGTGATTGCGAAAGCCATTTCGGTCTTTCACGCCCAAACCTGCATCCGCTTTGTGGCCAGATCATCTCAGACCGACTACATCAGTATTGAGAACCAAGATGGGTGAGAACACAATCCAACAAGAAACATTTAACAGACCTTTAACAGATCAATATTTAACCCCTTTATTTCCTCTCTCCTCTCAGGTGCTTCTCTGATCTAGGTAGAACTGGTGGCAGACAGGTGGTCTCCCTCAATAAGTACGGTTGTGTGTACAATGGCGTTGTACAACATGAGCTCAATCATGCCCTGGGATTCTACCACGAGCAAACTAGGAGCGATCGTGACAAGTATGTCAAAATTAACTTTGAGAACATCTCTCCTGATGTGGCCTACAACTTCGAGAAACAGAACACCAACAACCAAAAAACTCCATACGACTACGGCTCCATCATGCACTATGGAAGAACTGCCTTCGCCGTTGAGCCTTGGCTGGAAACCATCACTCCCATTCCCGATGAGACAGTGGTAATCGGACAGAGGAAGGGAATGTCCAAAATTGACATTCTGAGGATCAACAAGCTGTATGGATGCTGAAGACGAGACTTGCACACATAATTGAACATAGTTAATGTGTCTGTTGATGAATTATGTAATGAGATTATGTTTCTTTCTTTTACTGGTGTTGGATTTCTGAAATGTGTGATTGTTTTGGGTCGGGAAAAATAAAGGTGAACTGCAAGACAAACTCATGCTTTATATGTGATTCAATTTCAAGTTTAAGAAAGTGCGTGATTGTAGCATTAAAGGTGTCATTAAGCCTAATAATATTTAACCTTAGGAGGACTGGGTGGGCACAGAATTTTATTTATGTGTTTCAACAAAATATCTTTTTTGGTGGGGGCTGCAAAATGCTATAATGTAGATTTTGAAAGATTTTTGAGATTTAGTTCTGGTGTAATCATTTGTTGTTCACAGCTGAAAAGGGAGTTTTTCCGTTTGATACCTCAATTTTAAAGAGTTTTATTGTGTCAAGACCCTCTTCTGGAGTGAGTCGCTCTGGCATCCTCTAGTAAAGAAAATTCAGCTTTGAAAGTTGGCAAAGATTGAGAAAGTAAATCTAATCACCTGAACCACAAAGTCAGCCAAAGATGCAGTACTAGACATGTTCAGAAGTTCCGGTGAAATTATTGGCTGCGTTCACTATAGACTTTGGTTCCAGAAAATTGTCAGGGAGGCGCTTTCCGACCAAGTAGTTATGGGAACTTAGTTATAGGAACTGTCCACTTCTAAACAGTTCTAAGAACTACTCTCCCCCAAACTCGGTTTTGCTGCTTGTGTTCGCACTGGCCAAGTGGCCATTGCAACTGGTAGGAGGGGTAAAGGAGTGACGCAAGCACGGCAACGGTCTTTATAGCGTCATCACTAGATGTAGCGCGGCCACATACAACAACAACAAACCAGCATGGAGGAGGCTATTGCAATGTTCCTGTTCTGCCTTGCCGGGACCTTAATAACGGAGTACAAACGGCGGCGTTTGCTAAAACACAGCGTATGGCAGACAGAACGCTACAAGTTCCATGTCTTATAAGTTGAACCAATCAACGTAGACCTAGGGAAAGGGAACTAAAAAAGTCTTCGCTCTAGACTACGTACTGAAAGAGTTATAGGAACTACGGTCTGAGGAACTAAAAAATCCCCAATTTAGTCCAGTCAGAACACTAGAAAAAAAAGGGTTATAGGAACGTTAGGTTCTAGGAACTGCAAAAATCCTTCCGGTCGGAAAGCGGCTTATAGGAACAGAAGCCAGAGCCAGAATGCTGGAAAATACGGCACTCATACAAGACCCTGGTAATAATACTGGGATAATTCATGGAAAATATCAGTGTGAAAGAGCCAGAGCTGATTCTGTGTCGGGTGTGTGTTGCAGTGATGATCTTAGTTATTGTGGAACTATTTGACTGGAGGAAGAACAGTTAAAAAAAATTGCATATTGACAAAGATACAAGAAAATAACAATCGTTGAAAATAAGAGTGATATCAAGGTCAGGGATCTACTCCCTATCCATGGAGGTGACAAATGAACAAGCTGCTTAATGACACCACAATGTTATTGTTTGCTGAGGAGGATAACACAATAAGAGCGGGAATTTTGAACACGTATGCGTTAAACGTCAGACGGGAACGCTCTGGTCTTAAAGATGCACAAAATCACACTATGCAAGAGCATACCAGAAAACACCCCCCTTCCCCCTCTGCCCAGAGCCTCTACGTAAATGAGATTCACAACTTCTTGTCTGTGATGTTAAAATCTAAATAAAACGAGAGCATTTTTTTTTCTGCTGGATTGCAAAAGCTGATCACACAATTTGGACTACAAAATAAAATACACAACTTCTGCAAAAATCGAATTACAAACTTTTTTGATCAAAACTTTAAACCTCAAAGAACTGAAATGTGACTTTTCTTTAACTAGCAATGGTGTACAGTTTAATGTTTAAAATGCAGTAGCATTGTTATGCGTAGTTAAACGATTAAACTACTTTACTAATCAGCAAGGTGGTTTTGTCATTGTTTGAAATAATTTTGCTTTTCAGTAACAAAACAATTGTATCAATTAAGTAGCAGTGTAGTGCAATGAAATACTATATTTCTTAATTTCTCCTGAAAATGTTTTGCACTTCACAGTAATTGTCCTATTTTGCCTGTTATATCAAAAGCTTCCAGTTTAGCTATAAGCAAAAATGTTTCTATTAAATAACTAGTTATCCGTCTTACTAATATTTTTGTGGTTGTTTACTAATCTCTATAGTGAATTCAGATGTTCTTACAAACAAGGTTTCATTTGTAATCTACCTACAGAGCATATTTAAGGTATTGTGGACCATCCCTGTACTCCACAGTCTTGGGGCTTGTGGTAAAGTCCAAAAGCAACAGCATTCCCATTTTAGTGAATTAGTTAAACAAACTAAGGTACATTTTATGTTTGTTTAAAGTTTTGGACCAACAGGCGAGGTCAGAGTTTCCTCCCTGATGGTACACAATTTAGTCTCTGGACACCAAGACCCTACCCATAATCCTCCAGTAGACCCACCTACTCAGGTGAATATAAAGTCCTGCCAGAACAGCTCATAGGCATCAAATCTCAGCACAGGAGCATCTTGAACATCTCCACACAGAGGCAACATGGACACAAGAGTCTCTCTCTCCATTCTTCTGCTGGTTTTTGGCATCGCCCAGGCGTCTCCTCTCATGGTAAGGTCCTTTCTAGTCTCTCTCTCTCTCTTAAACCATTAACAGTCCTCAAATGATTTGTTTTAAACATCTCTGTTTCTACCACCAGGAGCAAATGTCTGATGATGTGTTTGTATCAGAGCCTGAACCTGTGGACATCACTACAAGGATTTTAGAAACCAACAATGGTGAAGCATCTTGTAGATAAAGCCAGCAATGGGTCACATTTCTAAAAAGTGATCAGGATTTTTGAATATATTGCATTATTTCATCAATATATTTCTCTTTAACTACAGGATCTTCTGAAGTCTTGCTTGAAGGAGATGTTTTGTTTCCCAAAACCAGAAATGCTCTCTACTGCTTCAACAACCAATGTTTCTGGAAGAAAAACGCCAACAACATAGTGGAGATCCCTTACATAGTGAGCAGAGAATTCTGTACGTGAATCTCCTTCATTCATAGCACATATCTATGATACATTTAGATGCCATTTTAAATCTGTGGACCCTTTTTGCAGCCAGTGTTGACAAATCAGTGATTGCGAAAGCCATTTCGGTCTTTCACGCCCAAACCTGCATCCGCTTTGTGGCCAGATCATCTCAGACCGACTACATCAGTATTGAGAACCAAGATGGGTGAGAACACTATCCAACAAGAAACATTTAACAGACTTTTAACAGATCAATATTTAACCCCTTTATTTCCTCTCTCCTCTCAGGTGCTTCTCTGCTCTAGGTAGAACTGGTGGCAAACAGGTGGTCTCCCTCAATAGGAACGGCTGTATTTACAATGGCATCGTACAACATGAGCTCAATCATGCCCTGGGATTCTACCACGAGCAAACTAGGAGCGATCGTGACAAGTATGTCAGAATCAACTTTCAGAACATCTCTCCTGATATGGCCTACAACTTCGAGAAACAGAACACCAACAACCAAAACACTCCATATGACTACGGCTCCATCATGCACTATGGAAGAACTGCCTTCGCCATTCAGTCCTGGCTGGAAACCATCACTCCCATTCCCGATGGGACAGTGGAAATCGGACAGAGGCAGGGAATGTCAAAAATTGACATTCTGAGGATCAACAAGCTGTATGGATGCTGAAGATGAGGCTGGCACACATAATTAAACAAAGTTCATGTTTCTTTAGATGAATTACGTAATGAGATTATGTTTCTTTCTTTTAATGGTGTTGGATTTCTGAAATCTGTGATTGTGTTGGGTGGGGGAAAATAAAGGTGAACTGCAAGACAAACTCATGCTTTATTTGTGTGATTCAATGTCAAGTTTGAGAAAGTGCTTGATTGTAGCATTAAAGGTGTCCTTTAGCTTCTCCTGGAGCCCAATTAAAGCCACCTTAGGAGGACTGGGCACAGTAGATGATTTATGCATTTCAACAAAATACATTTTTGGTGGGGGCTGCAAAATGCTACAATGTAGATTTTGAAAGATTTTTGAGATTTAGTTCTGGTGTAATCATATGTTCTTCCGCTGAAAAGGGAGTTTTCCTGTTTGACACCTCAATTTTAAAGACCGTTATTGTGTCAAGAGTCAAGACCCTCTTCTGGAGTCTGTTGCTCTTGCATCCTCTAGTAAAAAAAAAAAAAAAACTTTCAAAGTTGGCAAAGATTGATAAAGTCTCGAGCAGACATAAATCTGATCACCTGAAGCACAAAGTCAGCCAAAGATGCAGTTCTAGACATCTTTAGAAGTTCTAGTGAAAATAAAGGCTGTGTTCACAATAGACTTTGATTCCAGAAAATTGTCAGGGAGCATTCTATATGAACACAAGCCAGAGCCAAAATGCTAGAAAATTTGGCACTGATACAACACCCAAGTAATAATACTGGGTTTAAATGATAGAAAATATCAGTGTGAAAAGAGCCAGAGCCGATTCTGTGTCGGGTGTGTGTTGCAGTGATGATCTTAGTTTTTGTGGAACTATTTGACTGGAGGAAGAACAGTAAAAAAAATTGCATATTGACAAAGTTACAAGAAAATAAAAATCACTACAAACAAGAGTGATATCAAGACCAGGGATCTACTTCCTATCCATGGAGGTGACAAATGGCACAATAAACAGTGTTATTGTTTGCTGGGAGGATAACGAAATAAGAGTGGGAATTTTGAACTTGTACGTTACACTTCAGACGGGAACGCTCTGGCCTTGTAGATGAACAAAATCACACTATGCAAGAACAGTTACCAGAAAACATCCCCTCCCCCCTCCACACAGAATCGCTAAGTAAATGAGATTCACAACTTCTTGTCTGTGATGCTAAAACCTAAATAAATTTTGAGCATTTTTCTACTATATTGCAAAAACTGGTAATAACATCTGGAGTACAAAATAAAAAAAAAAAACTTTTGTAAAAATCGAATTAGAAACTTTTTTGCTCAAAACTTTAAACCTCAAAGAGTTGAAATGTGACTTTTCTGTAATGGTGTACAGTTTAATGTTAAAAATGCTGTAGCATTGTTATGCGTAGTTAAAACGGTTAAACTACTAATCAGCGAGGTGGTTTTGTCAATGTTTGAAATCATTTTACTTTTCAGTAACAAAACAATTGTATCAATTAAGAAGCGGTGAAGTGCAATGAAATCCTATATTACTACATTTCTCCTGAAAATATTTTTGCAATTCACAATAATTGTCCTATTTTCCCTGCAAATCAGAAGTTTCCAGTTTAGCTAAAAGCAAAAATGTTTCTATTAAATAACTAGTTGTCCATCTTGCTAATATTTGTGTGGTCGTTTACTAATCTCTATAGTGAATTCAGATGTTCTTACAAACTAGGATTCATTTGTAATCTACCAACAGAGCATATTTAAGGTATTGTGGACCATCCGTCTACACCACAGTCTTGGGGCTTGTGGTAAAGTCCAAAAGAAACAGCATGCCCATTTTAGGGAATTAGTTAAACAAACTGAGGTACATTTTATGATTGTGTAAAGCTTTGGACCAACAACCAACAGGCGAGGTCAGAGTTTCCTCCCTGAAGGTACACATTTTAGACTCTGGGTACCAAGACCCAACCCATAATCCTCCAGTAGACCCACCTACTCAGGTGAATATAAAGTCCTGCCAGAACAGCTCGTAGGCATCAAATCTCAGCACAGGAGCATCCTGAACATCTCCACACACTGAGGCAACATGGACACAAGAGCCTCTCTCTCCATTCTGCTGCTGTTTTTTGGCATCACCCAGGCATCTCCTCTCATGGTAAGGTCCTATCTAGTCTTTTCCTTAAATGATTAACAGTCCTCAAATGATTTGTATTAAACATCTCTGTTTCTACCACCAGGAGCAGATGTCTGATGATGTGTTTGTCTCAGAGCCTGAACCTGTGGACATCACTACAAGGATTTTAGAAACCAACAATGGTGAAGCATCTTGATAAAGCCAGCAATTGGTCACGTTTCTAAAAAGTGATCAGGATTTATGAATAAATTGCATTATTTCATCAATATATTTCTCTTTCACTACAGGATCTTCTGAAGTCTTGCTTGAAGGAGATGTTTTGTTTCCCAAAACCAGAAATGCTCTCTACTGCTTCAACAACCAATGTTTCTGGAAGAAAAACTCTAACAACATAGTGGAGATCCCTTACACAGTGAGCAGAGAATTCTGTACGTGAATCTCCTTCATTCACTGAACATGTCTATGATTCCTTTAGATGCTATTTTAAATTTGTGGACCCTTTTTGCAGCCAATTTTGACAAATCAGTGATTGAGAAGGCCATGTCGGTCTTTCACGCCAAAACCTGCATCCGCTTTGTGGCCAGATCATCTCAGGCCGACTACATCAGTATTGAGAACAAAGATGGGTGCGAATACTATACCAACAAGAAACATTTAACAGACCTTTAACTGATCAATATTTAACCCCTTTATTTCCTCTCTCCTCTCAGGTGCTTCTCTGCTCTAGGTAGAACTGGTGGCAAACAGGTGGTGTCCCTCAAAAGGGACGGTTGTATTTACAATGGCATCGTACAACATGAGCTCAATCATGCCCTGGGATTCTACCACGAGCAAACTAGGAGCGATCGTGACAAGTATGTCAAAATCAACTTTGAGAACATCTCTCCTGATATGGCCTACAACTTCGAGAAACAGAACACCAACAACCAAAACACTCCATACGACTACGGCTCCATCATGCACTATGGAAGAACTGCCTTCGCCATTCAGCCCTGGCTGGAAACCATCACTCCCATTCCCGATGAGACTGTGGAAATCGGACAGAGGCAGGGATTGTCCAAAATTGATGTTTTAAGGATCAACAAGCTGTATGGATGCTGAAGATGAGGCTTGCACACATAATTGAACATAGTTTATGTGTCTGTAGATGAATCATGTAATGAAATTATGTTTCTATCCTTTAATGGTGTTGGATTTCTGAAATGTGTGATTGTGTTGGGTTGGGAAAAAATAAAGGTGAACTGCAAGACAAACTCCAGCTTTATTTGTGATTCAATGTTTAGTTTAAGAAAGTGCTTGCTTGTAGCATTAAAGTTGTCATTAAGCTTCTCCTGGAGCCCAATTAAAGCCACCTGGCTAAACCTTAGGAGGATTGGGCACAAAATATGATTTATGCATTTCAACAAAATATCTTTTTTGTTGTTGTTGCCAAAATGCTATAATGTAGATTTTGAAGATTTTTGAGATTAAGTTCTGATGTAATCATATGATTACAGTTGAGAAGAAAGGTTTCACGGTCTGATATTTACATTTTAAAGACCTTCATTGTGCCAATACCCTCTTCTGGAAGCAGTCGTAATCCTAAATGTTATATATATACTGTATATATATATATATAAGATAATATAAATTCTGAATAAACAGTGAAATGTGGATGTTTTATCTTTAAACTAAAAACCTTTCTTAAATTATCAAAAGATACCATTTTTCTTAGCCTTTCGTAAGTTCCCTACCATAGTTTCGATGCAATATGTTAGGCTGAATAAACTGTACATTGACATAACAAAGGCAAAGCTTATGACAGGCACACATTTAAGCTCCAGAGAAGAACAAATCCTCGCCTATTCTTGGTGAACACCCAAATTCTGTTATTTTGTCTCAAATAACAAGTCCAACTGCATTCCACAAAATCAGATATATTTTAATTTGAACGGTATATTACGTAGTTTTTAAAATATAAATCTTGGAGTGGGCTGACTTTATCACTTTCTGCATGTACTGATGAGCAAGACACAGTCTCTAGATTTCAAATACCTATCATACTCATGCATATATCTGGTTATAGGTAATACCATAGTGAAAATTTACCAAGAATTTAGGTACTCTATTCCTTGGCTGCAAAGACTTTAAAGTGGTTAGGACAAAAGGAAAATTGGGTACAGTTGATCTTACAGTTGGATCAACTGTACCCAATATGTACAGTTAGATACAGTTGAAATTGTAAAGAAATTTCTAAATCATGATGAGCTTAACTATGACCTCTAAATTTGATGTTGACGCAAATTATTTTGTTGTAGATCTGTATTAAGAAACCATTTAAAGTGTTTGGGGCACTCCCTGTATAATAGAGTTTTTGGGATCTTGATTATTTCAGTGGATTAGCTAAACAATCTGTAAATTATCTGGTTGTACAATGTTTTGGATTAACAGATTAATCTAAAACATTTAATTACCAAAGGGAGTTAATTACCTATCTTTTGACACTAAAGCTCAACCCTGGTTGACCCACCTACACAGGTGAATATAAAGTTTAGGTTCAACTGCTTGCAGACACCAAATATCAGTCCAGGAGCATCCTAAACATCCCTACACTGAGACAACATGGACCCAAGAGCCTCCCTCTCTGTTCTGCTGATTCTCTTTGGGATCTCTCAGACGTCTCCTGTCAGGGTAAGACTTTTTGTAGTCTCTCAATGCACTCAGATGATGAACTTTGCTATAAAAGAGTAATATTTAACTTTTCTTTTTTTTTCCTTAATCAGAAGCCTGACCGTCACAATGGGTTCTCACCCATACCTGGAAATGTGGACATCACAACAAAGATTTTGGAGTCCAACAATGGTCAGGCATCTTTTAGATGGTTTTCATAAAACAGTGAAATATATCTAAAATGTGGTTGAATTTACACAGTTTGAGAATTATCATACTGAGAAATTTCATTAAAAAAACATTCTTTAAATGCAGCATCATCTGAAAACCTGATTGAAGGAGATCTGGTGTTTCCCAAAACCAAAAATGCTCTCTACTGCTACAACAACTACTGTTTCTGGAAGAAAAACTCTAGCAACCTAGTAGAGGTCCCTTATATAATAAGCAGTGAATACTGTAAGTAAATCATCTTTATTCATTTCGCATGTATGTATATGTAAATCATGTTTAAAAACAAGTGGTACTTTTTTCTTTGCAGCCTCTACTGACATCTCTGTTATTCAGAACGCCATGTCCACCTTTCACAACAAAACCTGCATCCGCTTTGTGCTCAGATCATCTCAGACCGACTACATCAGTATTGAGAACAAAGATGGGTGAGGATACTCATTTAATACAAATGAAAAACTTTTACTGTGAGTAAAATTTTTTTAACACAGATTGATAATAAACAATTATATTTTTCTCTCAGGTGCTACTCTTATCTTGGTAGAATTGGTGGCAAACAGGTGGTCTCCCTCAAAAGAACTGGTTGTTTGTATCGTGGCATCATACAACATGAGCTCAATCACGCTCTGGGCTTCTACCACGAGCAAAGCAGGAGCGATCGTGACAAGTATGTCAAAATCAACTGGGAGTACATCCCAACCAATTATGCCTCCAACTTCCAATTGAAGAACACTAACAATCAAAACACCACATATGACTATGGCTCCATCATGCATTATGGTAGAATGGCCTTCACTAACCAGACCGGGAAGGAAACCATCACTCCCATTCCTGATGCGACGGTGGCAATCGGACAGAGGCAGGATATGTCTAAAATCGACATCCTGAGGATCAACAAGCTATACGGATGTGCTGTTTAATCATTTACTATGTTTTATCCATTCACAGAAGAATAATGTAATGAGGTGATGGTCTTTGTCTTTTGATGGTTTTAAATTGTGTCAAAATGTTTGATCTTATATGGGAAAATAAAGCGAATTATGAGGTGATATTTTGTCTTGTGGTGGTGTTCAGGTTCTAGTTTTTAAATGTATTATTTCATAAATGAATTTCCTCTCACTTACATGATCTTTGCGTGAGCCCTGGTGCTGGTTACCATGGAAACGAAGAGTTCTCCTTTAACAGACGGGATGTCATCATAATACACAGCTTCTCCTGTAGCCTGTTGAAGGGCGGCCTGGTGAACATTGGGGCGTCCCACTGGGTCGCTAGATGACTGAATCTCTGGTACAAGCTGTAATTTAATTGTAAAGTAATGAGAAAGTTTTTGGTATCAGACAGACTTGTATTGACAACTCAAGCTTGACTCGGGTCTGCTCACCTGAAAAGAGTGGTTTCCTTGTGGTACCTCATTTTTGAAGGGCTTTAGAGCACTGACATACTCTAATGGCAAATCATTCACAGAAACCTCCTTTAGGGGAGAAAAAAGCATGAATTAAGTACATTGTCCCACGTTTAAACAAATTATAAGCATCATCATACCCTTTGTTGGAGTTCCAGCAGCACTTGCATGTAAAACTTAAAAAAGAAGCTGAGTACTAGAGCCTTGCGATACTCCTCCCGTCCACCAGGGGCAGTAGGTGGCACTGAGATTTCTTCTTCTAAGAGCTGTGTTCCCTCTACTAGAAGTTTCTCATCCCATTTTCTGCCAAACAAAAAACTATGTTCATCGACTGGAATGTTTACAATGCAGCTAAGATGTCAGATTTTGCAATGTTGGCTGTTCTTACATATACAGGATTTACAGATACAAATTATGCAGGCCTTGTGACAGCTGTACCTTCCCATCAGCTCTTTACAGGTATGTCTGGCTTTTACCAGGGTGGGCCCCACACCTCCATAGAAAATTTCCAGGTGCTCCACCACATTTGAGTTATGACTGAACAATACCCTCATGCCAGCATTCACTATGGAGAAGGCGAACTCTCTGCGCTGTGCCTGGCGAAATGTTGAAACAAACTCCCACTGAAAAACACAGGGATTAGTATTTAGCTTTTCAAAATGGCAAGTGAATTCGTAGAATATTTGTTGTTTTAAAGAAAATGAGAATAGATGGAAAAAACAAAGACTATAAGTCTTTTAGGGCCAAGTTGAAACTTGACATAGTTTGGTAATATTAAGTAGGCTTAGCTTCCTCCATTTTGAAGTATATACCGGTGTCGAGTGGGAAATATCAATAGCCAGCAGAACCTCATCTGGTCGTAGAGCTGTTTTACCAAAGTCTGTGAAAAACTCCTCACTTAGACAAATCTCTCGTGTACCATCTATATTTAAGAACAAAGGAACAAAAATGTATTCCTTATTTAAAAAAAAATGAAGTTACTTTCCACGTTTAATATATTGGCAACTGAGAAAAAATGTGAAAATATATCTATATTTCCACATTTACAAATAAAGTCCAAATTCACTGACATTACCTTTGGAAACAATGTGTAGCGTGCACTCCGCCGCTGCGAGAATGCTGCTCAGGTCATATTTGGGGTTGGCGCTCAGGATATTTCCACCGATGGTCTTGAAATTCCAACATAAACAAAAGTGTAACATGTAGACAACTGTTCTTCTTAATTCCTCATGGTGATTTGTTTTTGTTACTCACAGCCATGTTGCGTATTTGTTGGCTGGCCAAGCACTGTAGAGTCTGAACAAGGGCCTGGTAAACCCTGCTCTTTTCTGGGCCGAGTTCCTCAATTCCAAGCAGGAGGACGTCTTTCAAAACAGACAAACTGCATCCTGCCCCTACAGTTATGCCTAAAAAAGTGTTGTTGAATTTACTTTGAGCTTTAATATTCACTAAATATCCATATGCAATGGTGATGCTTTGTTTGAATGTGATTTACTATTGTTTTGCCATTTGATAGCACGAAGTTCTGGAATGCTTCCACCATAGATCACCAAAGGATTGAAGGTTCCCTTCAGATTCATCTTCGGCCCTGTGAGAGAACAAAATCAGATGGATGGATGGATGGATGGATGGATATATATGGATGGATGGATGGATGGATGGATATGGATATGTATGGATATGGATGGATGGATGGATATGGATGGATGGATATGGATGGATGGATATGGATGAATGGATATGGATGAATGGATGGATGGATGGATGGATGGATGAAATTCCTCTTGAAACCAACCTATGGTTGTGTTCCCAACCAACAGAAGTGCATTGGGGTATTCAGTTTTCAATCTAATTAAATCTTTCAGATCTGCTGGGGAAATCCACCTGACCTTTTCGCCCTGAAAACAAAGTTGTTCTGCTTTTTTCTTTCCCATAATCTGATAGAAAGAAAGGATATAACAAAAATCAGTGGCCTGAAATATCCATGTTCTTATTAGCTACCACAAGAACTCAAACACTCTAAAAAATGCTGGGTTGTTTTAACCCAATTTGGGGTTAAATATGGACGAACCCAACCATTGGGTTAAAAATGTAATTTAAAAATGTATCCCAATGGCTGGGTTTGTCCACATTCTACCCAAAATTGGGTTAAAACAATCCAAGAGTGAACGGTTTGCTTACCAGTAACTCTGGGGGAAAGATCAGATCCTGAGTTGGGTCGAGGGGTAAGACATCATCCAAGCAGAAAAGATTTCCAGATATCTACCAAAAATACCAGTAGTAGAAGAGTTCAACTTTGTGTACTACTCTGCTAAAAAGTAATGGGTGTTCTGTTGTGCTGTTCCACTAATAAAAAGTCACATTTAATTTGCATATGCATTTGTAAGAATTTCCGTTTCTCATATTGTCTTACATCAGATTCATTGTTGTGGGAATTGCTGCTTTCCATGCAACATTCCCCATTTCCGTCACCATTTTGGCAACATATTGGAGTCTGGAAACATATGGACCACATTATGAGCACATGTTGGTTTTCTTCAAAGTCAATAGTTTTACAAATTGTTACATGTACTGATTGTCACTTCTTTGTTGAAATTTTTAAAAGTTCAAAGCTATTACATCACAGAATGTCTTGAATCCGTCAATTATCGGTCGATATCCAGTGCAACGACACAGGTTCCCTTAAAAGAGAGAAAACGCAATGTTTTTTTAATGTGTTTAAATTCTTAGTTTTCAAACTTGTGTGTATCTGTATTGTTGTTACCTCCCAGTGTCTCTCGAATGTCCTCCATGTTGGGATGTGGGTTGTTTCTAAGTAATGTATACATGGACATCACCATCCCAGGAGTACAGAACCCACACTGAGACCCATGAGCCTTAGCTATACGCTCCTAAACAAAACAAAACAATGTCTACATGGTTCTGGAAAACATTGAAAGAACCGACTTGAATGTTGAAATGTAGTTTGTCTCTTAGGTAGAATCTGGTACCTGAACAGGATGTAGTTTAGTCTTAGTACTTCCAATGCCCTCGACGGTCACCACCGCTGCACCGTGCAGAGCACAAATTGGCTGCAGACACGCGTTTACCGACCAGTGTCTGAAGAACGGATTAAGGACTGTGAAACTAGCAAATTTATTGAATTTTTCATTAAAAAAAAAAACGCTATGGTAAGTGAAACACTGATTTAGTCAAAAGGTGATAACAAGCATTCCTTTTGTTTGTTTCATATAAAGGTTTTATACTTCACGTTTTGATAGATGAGTAAAAGATACAGCACAGTGTCCTGGATAGGGTCATATCTGGACAGCATCACCGTACAGGCTCCACATCCCCCTCCACCACAGCCATACTTTGTGCCCGTCAGACCCACTGGAGACCAAAACACCATGCAAGCAAATACAGGCTAGGTGAGTAAAAAATCTTTAATATCCTTGGCTAAGTATTTACACCATTATTTGGAGAATGTTTGTCATATAGAAATTACCATACCCTTCCGTCTTAGGTAACCCAATAACATCTCTTCTGGATCAGCATTCTTCTCTACTATCTTTACATAAAAATAGCAAAAACATGTAATGACTGTATGCCACTGCTCAAATATCTTCAATTGATAGCTATTAGCCATACACAGTTGGTCATGGTCATGTCATGTGACAGGATTGGATCTGGATTGGCAATGATTTAATATCATCACTGATCACTGTAAAAATTTGTAATCACAACAATTTTTTCTTTTGTCAAATCAACTTAAATAATTTATATAGTTCAGATAACATAATATTTTGAGTTTCTGATGATTAAATCAATCTCCTTAATCGCATTAACTCAATTTTTCCATTTCTATGAACGTAAAATTTGAAGGCAGCCATGGCTACTTAATTTTTTAAGTTAAACCAACAATATTGTTTTACAGTGATGTTATGTTACTTGTTTTTGAGTTGAATTCTAAGACAAATGTGGAAACATTAGAATATATGACCATCAATCATAGTTATAGTTAGAAAGTGTATATGTGTGAGAAGGGCAAACACATGATGAACTGACTGGTTGCAGCGTAGAAAATCATTTTCATGGCATCATACATGAGAGCAATAAAGATTTCTTTTTGGGCTGCTGGCTGACTGTCATGTGCCACGATTCAGACATGCACGTTTAGTCATGCCATTTTCTGCTGGTTATATGTTCAAGTTTGGTTATGTACTTTGAATATGAGAGGACTAAACATAAAAATGTTAATATTCATCACAGTAATAATACCAACAAAATTGCATCTTTCCTTTTTTTGAGATTGCAACTTGAAATCAAAAACACTTTTATTTATGAACTAACACAATATAAAAACCATATATTACATATTAACAATATTATGAGCCAAAAACCGTTATAGGTAACGTTTCCTTTTACAGTCCTGTTACCCATGTACATACCATGTACTTACTGTTGTAATTACAATTACTGGGTAATAACTAGGTACTAACCCTGAACCTACCCCTAAACCTACCCCTAACCCATGTACTTACCTTATATTAGTCAGTACTTTCTAGGTAAGTACACTGTAATACTGTTCACTGTAAGTACTGTACTGTAAAAGGAAGCGTTACCGAAAATGAAAAGTCCTCCACATTTTGCATAAGTTAAATACATGTGCCTTACATTTTCAAATCTGTAAACATTTAAAATCAGTATTTCTAATTGAATCATACCTTCTTGCCATTAACGTAGAAGACAAGCTCGCTCTGCACAGATAGAGATGACATGATGAGTTGAGAAGGATATGTGATGTGAAGATGAGTTGTCACTGGAGATGCTCCTGGAATACTGACCATCAGTTGAATGAGCGACTGACTGACTGACATCACATGTTATAGACTTTGCTCTGCCTTTCATGGTTAAATTCAGGAATGTGTGAAGAAGACGTGCATGTAGTGGGTTTTCCTCCATTTTTATCTTTCTTTATTGCTTTGGAAATTATTTTATTCATTCAAAAAGAAGAAACATTATTAGAGAACAAAAACTATTAGATTCAAAGAGTTCACGAAAAGGTTGATATTTGTTAAATGTTTAATTAAACTTTACATATTTCAGAAATACGACACCATTAGAAAGTAGACCATCACCACATCACACTATCTATACAGAAACATGAACTGTTTTATATAATGGGTATCAGTCTCATCTTCAGGATCCATAAAGCTATTGATCCTCAGGATGTCGATGTTGGACGATCCCTGCGTCTGTCCGATTTCCACAGTCCCATCGGGAATGGGAGTTATGGTTTCCAGCCAGGGCTGAATGGCGAAGGCAGTTCTTCCATAGTGCATGATGGAGCCGTAGTCGTATGGAGTGTTTTGGTTGTTGGTGTTCTGTTTCTCGAAGTTGTAGGCCATATCAGGAGAGATGTTCTGGAAGTTGATTTTGACATACTTGTCACGATCGCTCCTAGTTTGCTCGTGGTAGAATCCCAGGGCATGATTGAGCTCATGTATACGATGCCATTGTAGGCTACAATACAATATTGAGCTTTTTTGGCTAAGGCCTGTTCTAGGGAAAATATTTCTTGTTGGTATAGATTGTTTTTACCATTTTAGTTGTCAATGACAATGTAGGCCTAGTCAGTCTGAGATGATCTGGCCACAAAGCAGATGCAGGTTTTGGCTGACCTATTGTAGCCTTATTGTTAGAGAGTCAAACTTGTAACTCGAATGTTGTGGGTTCGATTCTCAATACTTGCAGTTCTTGCAGAAACAACTGAGTTACCCTTGGGCAAGGCATCTAACCTTAATCCCCGGGCGCTGCAGTGATTGTGTCCACTACACGATTTACAGTGTGTGTGTGTGCACCAACTTGGATGGGTTAAATGGAGAAGACAAATTCTGAGTATGGTTTGCCATACTTGGCCTTCACTTCACTTCACTTCACTTTCTCGGCTAACTATCAAAGGAATACATGGACATGAAACTCTTTATTTTTTTTTATTTAGGTAAGCTATATATAGGCTAGGCCTACTATGTAGCCTACTCAAAGTATCAGTGTGAAAATATTTCATATTAACTTAAAAATATAAAATATACATTTCAAGAAAATGACAATAATAGTAAAATATGCAAATCAAAGCTTGGCGTGCTGACCCAATTGAACTCATTGCTTTTTATGGTTTACCCTTGGATAAAGGAAAAAAATAATCACACCCCTCATTACAATGGTATGACCCGAATTGGGCTTTCAAATCACTGTCAGCTGGGAGGGGGTATATGTTTTTATGAACTTCACATATATAGTAAGACGAGTATATTTTACACTCTAAGAAAATATTTGTTAATATATAAATTTTGTAATTGACTAAACAATAGTTGTAAACGTCTAACTATCCTTATTTTATCAATAAACACCCCTCTACCCCTCACACTCCCCTGTAATGGACGGGTCCATTGTTTCCCCTCTCTGATCTTCTTCTGCGCAGGCGCATCAGGCTCTTGCCATCAGGGAGGGTTTTGTGTGTTGAGTTTGAACCTGCTATTGTCTTGCTTTGTTCTTGGGTTCAAAAGCCGTTTTTTATCTGAATTAATTTCGGTAAGCCCATTATGTATTTTATATACGTATAATAATCGTATAGGGTAAAAGCTTGAGTTGTTATATATCCATGTTTTAAAAGGATGGCCGTTTTTTTGGGGCTAGCGTTTGTGATCAGCTGTTTAAATTATGATGGCGGAGCCCCCGATATTATAACAATTTAATATGAAAGATAATACCTTGTATAGTTCCTATTTTTTATGTTAATTCAGTAAATTATTGGCATTGTGCTCGTTTGGGTCTGAAATACTTTATATTGATAAGTAAATATTGATAAGCGGTTCTTAAATGTTTGGAGCGACTAGGCCTCATTTTAGCCGGTTAGCTTTAGCGCGAGCCCGGCGCGTGAGTTGCAGTTCAACCCCCTCAAAAAAATACATAAATGTTATTTAATACATTTATACAGCAACATACCCATATACAAGTAGTAAGTAAACAAGTCTTGTATTTTTTCTGAGCAACACTAAAGTGTATAAGTTAATTTGCCACGAGACAACGTGATTTATGCTTTCGCGTTGGATTAATTATTACTACAGGTTTTACTGAAACTGTTAATTAAACCAGTTAATTATTAAAGGTTTAAATCCCTTATTGGTAGTATTGTTTAGTGCATTTTATTTTTTGAATTTTATTGATGGCTTTGGAAATGTCCTGCCACATCTACATGCGGTTTCTTTGTGCTCTTCAATGAAATGTTCTTAAATGTTGTTATTCTTTTCATAGGTGTCTTTTATGAATAATCAAAAGCAGCAAAAGCCAACGCTTACCGGCCAGCGTTTTAAAACTAGGAAAAGAGGTAAGTAGCCTAACACCAGGGTCCTCAAACTGGGGTCCCGGGGGCTGTGATGGAGTACTAAGCAGTCCGTAGAAAAATTCAGAGAAAAATGGTGTGTAAATAACTTTTACTAACAAGATGTTTGAGTGAGATTTAACAAATTACTGTTCAGTAAATTATTTTATTCATTTAATTTAGGATCTGTTCACATGACGCTTTAAAAACTGATCTTGCTTGACAGTTTTTAAATTTAAAACTTCATGACGCGGGTACCACAAAGCCCCAAATAGGTCGTATTTGGGGCTTTGTGGTATCTAAACTCTTTTTCGCACACAGCGCTCCCATTCTCTGTTTAGTAATCCTCTCAAATGTTATTAGATATAATTGTTATACAAAGACAATAGACAGTGGGCTATTTTAAAAAAATAATAATGTTTGCCATGTGGTTGATGCCCAGTGTCTCTAGTTGAACAGAAATATATTATCATGTTTCTCTTGGTCCTCTTAAAGTTGTTAGATTTTCTCCTTATCGTAAAGATTAGAAGGTCCATCTATAAATGTTTGTAGAGTTATAGACTATATTATAATTAAATAGACTATATATATTTTTTTGTTTTTCAAAAAATGCGGGTACTGGTGTTTTGTGCATTCGGCCAATCAGCATACACTTACCCCACTGGTAGTTCCCATTGTGCTTGCTTAGATCCTTCTCTGAAGTAGGAGCTAAGGGTGGGACAAAATATCGATAGGAATATTTCGTTATTCTCCGTCCGATAGAAGAATCGATATACTTCATGGCTCCTCAATGTGGCTCTCAACAAATAAATGAATGTGAATAAAAGTTAAATGACCTAAGAACAAGATTTTATGGAATGGAGAACAGTGTGAGTACATTAATTGTCCAAAGTCTGGAAAACCTGCACTTAACCTTTTCACAGGAACTGTGTTTTCATAGACCAATATCATGATATTTGCTAGACAATCCTTTAATGATACATTGATTATCGCAGAATTGCTGTATTTTGATATTATCGGTGTTGTGAGCCATGTATTGTGAGGTACCTTGTAATTCCCACCCCTAGTAGGGGCTAATTTTGTTCGCCCAAAAGGCATTTCTAGAGCTAAAAACGCCCCAAAACAAAATTTGGGAACTTCCACCATTAGTTCTAGAAGATTGAAAACCCTTATGGCAGTAAATAAATCTGTATTGAAAACCCTTAGCCTCAGGAACCTCTGTGTTAAAGTGCCACCCATTTTAAAACTCATTTCCCCACAGATGAAAAGGAGAGATTTGACCCTACTCAGTTTCAAGAAAGTATTGTTCAAGGCTTGAACCAAACTGGCACTGATTTGGAAGCGGTTGCAAAGTTCCTTGATGCCTCTGGCGCCAAGCTCGATTACCGCCGGTATGCTGAGACTCTCTTCGACATCCTGGTGGCTGGAGGAATGCTGGGTAAGCAAATATTCATGGCTATTTCAGTGGGCTGGAATTGAAATAAAGCATTTTAATTCAATGGTTGCATTTGTGTATATTTATTTTTTTTCAGCCCCAGGAGGGACTCTGTCTGATGACTTGACCCGTACTGAGTTCTGCCTCTTCACGGCAAGTGAAGACCTGGAGACCATGCAGGCTTACGCTCAGGTATTCACCGTTATAAACTGCTTGGCTGGTAAATAGTCTGACGTTTCAGAGCTTGTTCTGATTTAACGTCACTGTCATGGGTATGAATTGTACTTTTCGGCTTCCTCTTTACATGTTTCAACACATTCACCTTGTGCTGTAGGTTTTTAACAAGCTGATCAGGCGTTACAAGTACCTGGAGAAAGGGTTTGAAGAGGAGATTAAGAAGGTAAGCAAAGTTGTTGAACTAAGGATTATCACGTATTTGTTAGTCAAACAAAGACTGCTTCATTGTTCATCTGGAAAGTCCCATAATGTCTCTTTTTTTTTCACAGCTGCTGCTGTTTTTAAAAGGGTTCACCGAGTCTGAGAGGAATAAATTGGCCATGCTTGCCGGAATCCTGCTGGCCAATGGCAATATATCAGCCTCCATCCTGAGCAGCCTCTTTAATGAGAACTTGGTTAAGGAAGGTAATGACAGACTTGTTTAACTGCAGCACTTTCTGAGTGAAGAAATATGTAAACTCACCGTCTGGATTTTGTTGTAGGGGTATCTGCCGCCTTCGCTGTGAAACTCTTCAAATCGTGGATCAACGAAAAAGACATCAACTCAGTTGCTGCTAGCCTGCGTAAAGTTGGCATGGACAACAGGCTGATGGTAAATAGCGTACCGCTGACTCAACTCAGGGAAAATCTGAAATCAGTGCCTTTATTGTGGTTTTAAACTACTCTTTATTATCAGAACATGACAAACACTTGCCAAACACTACAAAATTTCACTAGATAAACCGTCTGTGAGGCGTGCGTGGTTGAAATGAGTTTCGTTCCGCTTTTGGCACACAAACATTATTGAACATGTATCGAACTCTTGATCATTTTATCAAGGCTGTGGTACATGAGCGCCTGGTGACAGAATAACAGAAGTATATTTCAACTGTATATTAGAAAAATGGTGCTTCTAATGCCCTTCTTGGACGTTCAAGTGATGATACTGCGTCAACTATTCAGCGTTTTGCAGTGAGTCTAGCTCCACCTTTTAGGACGGCTTTTTTGGTACCATTCACAACTTTTGATAGTGGAAACGCAAATAATTACGTACTGAACTGTACCGTACCGCTCAGTGGAGACGAGCCATAAGTGGACCTGTGAAGACCTCTAGTTGATGCATTTTTAAAAAAAAAAAAAAAAGTTTTTTTTTTTTAACCCATCATCCTCTTGCCCAAAACAGGAGCTGTTCCCTGCCAACAAGCGTAGCTGCGAACACTTCTCAAAATATTTCACCGATGCCGGGCTAAAGGAACTCTCAGACTTCGCTCGCAACCAGCAGTCCATTGGAGCGCGCAAAGAGCTTCAGAAAGAACTGCAAGAGCTGATGTCCCGTGGCGAGACCCTCAAAGACGTGAGTTTTCTTGTCAACAGCTGGGCTACTTTCCCACTTTCACTTTATGTATTTAAAAATTCCAAAAACTAGGCATCCAAATATTGATTCATTTAAAATTTTAAAGAGTAACATTTTGGCTATCCAGGTTTATTGTTGCCATATTCAGCTAATGTGTTTTTCTTCCCCAGATCATCGCCTATGTTCGTGAGGAGATGAAGAAAACGAGCATCTCCGAGCAGACGATGATTGGTATTGTGTGGACCAGTGTTATGAGCGCTGTCGAGTGGAATAAAAAGGAGGAGCTCGTCACAGAGCAAGCCATCAAACACTTGAAGGTATCTATATCGCTCATTGAAGCGACATAACTTCCTTTAATTTAATCAGTAGTAATATTTCCTGCCAACTTGTTTCGCAGCAATACAGCCCATTGCTGAAGGCCTTCACCTCACAAGGCCTGTCTGAGCTCACCCTCCTGCTGAAGATCCAGGAGTACTGCTACGACAATATCCACTTCATGAAGGCCTTCCAGAAGATCGTGGTGCTTCTTTACAAAGGTGTGTCTTCCTTCCTTCAAAGCTATGCACTTAAGCCAAAGGCGTGTCGCAATATGGTAATTTTAAACAAAAATGTTACTTGGCTAGTGGATTACAGAGGTTATGGCTGTGTTTTGAAGCTTTTTTTTTTCTTTTTCGACGGCATGTAGCTGATGTTTTGAGCGAGGAGGTTATTCTGAAGTGGTACACAGAAGCCCATGTGGCCAAAGGAAAGAGCGTCTTCCTGGAGCAGATGAAGAAGTTTGTAGAATGGCTGAAAAATGCTGAGGAGGGTAAGTAGTTTCTTTCTTTCTTTCTTTCTTTCTTTCTTTTTTTCCCCCTGCCTAAAATGCCTCTTACATTTTTGCCTTTTTTTCTTTTCTTCAGAATCTGAATCTGAGGAAGAGGAGGCAGACTAAAACACAATGTCAGCAGAATGTTTTGTTACAGAAGTGCTCGTCTTTCTAATTTTTTTTTCTTTTGGCCTTTTTTTCTTTTCTTTTTTTTTATTCTACCTCCTGTTTTTCAAACCATAACATTTAGATGTCATTTAAGGGCTTTATAACAAATGGTTAATTTTAACAGTTTTTTGTAATATAAAGGTTTACACTTAATATAGCACAAAAGTTGTGGTCAACCTTTGTAATTATTTACTCACTCAAGGAACTTTTAAGTGTCAATACACTTTGGACATCTTAAATTATTGTTAAAATGATTCCTTTATGAATTGACATTCCATTGATTTAGATCAGGCTGCCTTGTTTGGTTTTAAGACGCCCTTTTCTATATGGTATTGATGCCTTCATGCCTCGCCATGATCAGTGTCCACATAGGGAAGAACAGTCAGCTTGTCTCATTGTGATGTTATTGCCAAAGGGTTAAGTCCTTCTCCCATAACATCCATTAGCATTCTGTTCCCTGCCTATGAAACTGTACAGCGCTGAAAACTAATAGCTGATCACCCTGTAAAGACCCTTAAATGACTCCCAACCACTTCTATGATGTATATCCATCTTATTTGTCACCAATTTCTTTAAACTGAATAACTAATTGACTTTTTTTAAGAAATAAAGACCTAGAAGTATATGCTTTGTCTGTGGTTCTTGCCTATTCTTTACATGCTGTTTTTTTTTTTTTAAATAATTGCAAAATCAGATTTTGAGTCCACTATTTTAAAGGGGTGTGCAATGTCTTTCACCAGAGGCACCACTGAACCCAGAAAGAACCCCGTTCAGAACATGTTTTTCAAAAATAATTTATTGTTTGAAAAAGTCACAAGAACAGACTGTTCTTATACAAAAATACTTGATAATTAAATAGCAGCTTGTTTGATGTTTGGGACGTGCAGAGGACCACTTTTAGAAGAGAAGACAATTCAAGTATTAGAATATGACCGGTTTTAGAAGTAGGCCATATTGATGCACTTTTACCTTAATTTTGGTGGAGAAAATACAATTACAAATGACTTACGAAAGCCATGTCATAATATTTCCAGTACAATGTGGCACTTTTTTTTTGTGTGTTGCACATCTTTGGTAAAAGGGGGGAAAAAACTCAAAGTGAATGCAAGAAAGTCATGCACAGTCTCCAAAAATACAGGAAAACCATAAAGTGGTAGTTTTGATTTGTGCAAGACACATGGGTAAACATTTTGGATTAGAAATGGCAATGCTTTACATCTTGATGCTTTTACAAAAGTAAAACTCTTAAATGTTTAAAATCGCAGGTGCGGAATCTGAAAATAAACTAAACTGTGATCACAGTAAATATTAGGCTCAAATTTGTGATTCCTCTTTTGTTAATGTAAACAGTACAACAAAAGTTTCAGCACATGTGAGGATTCAGTAGCCTAGTGCACGCTACAAGCCAGAAGCTTTTGTCATCCTTTCCCCCAAACCAGGGATAGGCAAGTTTGGTCTTAGTGAGCCTTGTCATGCAGAGTTTAGCTGCAACCCTAATCAAACACACCTTGACAAGCTAATCAATGTCTTAAGGATTACTAAGGCTTACAGGCAAGTGAGGGTTTGTTTTTTTCAGGGTTGTAGCCAAACTGCTGGACCGCAGCTTTCTAAGCCTGAACTTGCCTACCCCTACCCCCCTCAAGTCTTGCACACATTGACAAACAAAACAGCTGCAGTTAACAATAGCCAATGAGGAATTGAAGAACCAGAGGAATTACTAGCTTCTAAATGTCTCATATTTTGGTTCCATTTGGTGCAAATTAATTATCATATAGTTATTTGCATGTTTGTAAGAGATACAATTGTGGAGAATATTTGTGTAATTGACAAGGGCCTCATTAATAAAATGTTATCATTTGATCTTCCTATCTTGTCTCCTATGTGCGTACATGTGATTCAGAAACCTAACCTCTTCCAGATGTGAAATCGCTAAATCGCATATGAACTTGAAATTGTGTTAGGTTTCCAAATACCTGCAGTGCTCAGACTCCCAAGAACAGGTCTGTACATCTGCTAAGACCCTGACATGGCACTAAGCACTTTTCAAATTCAGAGACTATTTTTATAATAATGTATGGAGTTTAGTACACACTCTAAGATCAAATATGTGCGTACGCACATTTTATAAATGAGGCAACAAGTGCGCGCTATTACATTACCAACAGTCAATCTTGTAACATGCCCAAAGCCCTGTTTACACTTGGTATAAAGATGCGTTTGGTCGATCTGATCACATGATGTTTTATTTACAAAGTTTGAGAGGAGCACGTTCAGATAATTAACCTAGAGGCAGAGGGGCACATTCAGCCAATCAATCCAAATAACGATAAGAGGTGTATATGACTTACCTGTTCGTTGACAATTTATCAGCATCCCTCCACCGCCCCATCTCCTCATTTCTACTCTGGGTTTGGGCCACAATTCCGGGCTCTGAGCCCTCCCCTCGGACAGCATGCCAAATACGCATACCCCAGAGTCTACTTAATTATAAGTGTGAACTTGTGAAGTGGACGACACTCAATATAGATGTAAATGGGGTCTGAAACGTTTTGAGCTTGTCCATTTTCGACCACTTCAGAGGTATTGTTTTCGTAGTGTGGATGCTTATGTTATCGATTCTATTCCATCCGCCACAAAAGACCTCCTCCTCTCCGCCTCTTGACCTAATTTGAAAACATGGTAAGCGCGCTAGCCAGACGGGTTTTCAACTTTCTCGGTTAAAGACAAAAAAAAAAAAACAGCACCTCTGGCTGTCAGTCCAGAAACAAAAGTTTTCTGTCGTCTTCGGCACGTACACATGTTGTTAGCTCGAGCTTATTTTGTCCATTAAATCGAAAAATCTGAAAAGTTGATGCATTTACCTGCCTACTGAAGAAGGCAGGACAGAAGTGGTTGGAAGTGGAGAAGAAAAAAGAGGTGTAAACTAGTACGTCTACCTCGTCTACTTGTGATAAGATCGACCAATACCAGGTGACCTTAATACCGGGTGTAAACAGGGCCCAAGATGTATGCTTGTGATTTGGACTTGTGGTAACATGGCCTTCTCTCGCGCAATGTCAATGAAATCCAAAAGACCGAATTTGGTGTTATATGACCTTGTTGTACCCATTCCCCAGAGCATTTCTTCTACACGACAGTCTATGTGGTGTTACGTCACCAAACTGTGGACTCAAAGAAAGACAGTAAGGACTGCGGGTAGCATTTGAGACAAGACTATATCACATTTGGGGTCACGGTCATGACCCAAGGCTCGTGTTAGGGATCATGTACCTTGTTCCCAAGACATGAAAGATTATGTTCTCATTATGAAATACTTCCACCTTTAGCATTCAGTTGCACCACTTGAACTTTCGAAATAAATATTGAGCATGCTTTGCCCAACCCAAGTTCTCGTGCTGAGGTTAGATTCTTGGGTGCAGTCTCCTGAGAGCCATGTTGGGATTGGGGTCCCAGCTTAGATGTGGAGACAAGAGGGAGGGGATGAGATTTTGCCTGCCGTTGTACTGACAGCGACCACTGCAAACCGCAAGGTTTCAGTTACCATCATGTGACATGCAAGAGGCAGACACAAGACTGTTTTTTTAAGGCAAGGGATGGTGTAGCTTACTATATCTGATACTGAAATAGCCTCCCACCAGGTGCAACATTACACATATTCTCCGGTTACATTAACCAATACACAGTTGATAAGGTGGCCACACATGCAGAAGCAACACATTTTATCGGAAACGCAGAAAAAGTGCAGATTCTTCAAGAATCTCTGAAAGAAGATCTCTCTTCTTGTCGCTCATTTTGTCTGTCCTCAGAGATTTAAAAAACATACAGCAGAAAGTCTTGTCTCTGTGCAAGGCGATGTCTCTATACATGTAAACATTCAGAAGTTGAGAGCTTGTACATAGCAGCAGTCAGTCAGAGAACTTCTGCTGTCACGCAGTTGTTTGCTTTTCCCCCTCTCTAAGCTGCAGAAGTAGATGATAATTGAAAGGTCGTTAGAATTCACACATGCACAATTTTTATCTTATCAATTTCAAATTCTGTGTGAAATACACAGGGATGGGTTATTGCTGTTAAACAGCTAAGAGGACAATTCAAGGAAAGCTATTTGCATACTATTTACTACTGACAAGAAACGTGAAATCCAATGTAGTTTGGCATGCAAATATTTTCCCAAGTATGCCACAATTTCGGGACATTTAACGTCAGGCAAGCCCAACCTCGAAAGACTCAGGTAGAAGTCGATAGTTTCGCCACCTTCAAGGACTCACCATTTTCCTTTGGTTACTCAGGCAAAAGGTGCAGATGGGTCGTACTGGTGGGGTTTTGAGGTTGGTGTTGCTTTGTAAGATGTTTTGATATTTTAGACACGGTTGCCCATCCCTGCAGTCCTCCCCTAGCAGAAGCACGTTGGCCAGGTGTGAAATGTAGCTTGATGCCAATCGCAGAGTCTCAATTTTCGACAACTTCCTGTCGGCCGGCTCCGTGGGGATGAGGGTGCGTAGAGCCGTGAAGGCGGTGTTGACGCTGTGTGTACGGTCTCGCTCCCGAGCATTAGCTGCCTGCCGTTGTTTACTAACCCCCGAGAGTCTACGGCCTCCTCTGTGTCTTCCCGCCTCCCTGTGGCCCCGTGTTGGGCTCCCTGTGGATTTCTCCGAACTGTCACTGCCGCTGTCGAGCTCATCAGGGTCGGAGGGTAAGCTCTGGGTATCGTGTGCAGGATGTTCATGAGCTAGCCCTCGCTCGCCTGCAGTGGACTTCATGGTGTGCAGAGACAGACTGGTTGTTGTGGGTAGTCCATGGCATAGATGCTGGCTGCCCATGGTGCTTTAAGCTGAGTGAAAATAGCAGCCGGGGGGCAGCTGCGTCTGATCCGGTGTCCAGAGATCTTCCGTGGCCCCGTGGCACTTCAGCATGCCATTTTTTGAATGACTGATCCCTTTCTGGATTTGTCCACCACCATGTGGCTGTGGAAAAGGATGGACAGGTGGAGCTGAGGGGCACCTGTCACGGCCCAAAGAAGGAGGACGTTTGAAGATATATAAATAAATGCACGCTCTTACACACTTACAGGGATTTGGGTGTTTGTTCACCTTTGGGCTGTAATATTTGGGTCCTCTGGGTGATCTTGTGCAGGTCAACAGTGATTTGCTCTACTTTCTCGGAGACGACCCACCTCTGTTTTTTTGCCTTCATTCTAGTAGTCCATTCATCTCTCACTCCTGATATTGTTGGCTTAACATAGCATGATTTCTATGGCTTACTAATGTCTTCACATGCTAAATAATATCTATGCAATAACTAAGCAACCTTGTTGTTTGACCCAGTGCTAAATTTAGCTCAGAAAAGTTAACAGACAGAGACTGTTGTCGTTGCCTGTAAAATTTGTATCACATGGTCTATGGGTCACTTCAGGTCCAAAAGGGGAGACACAGTTGGGACTTTGCTGCACATAGGGGGCAGTGTTTCATATCTGACAGAATGTAATTCAGGACACCAGTTTGACATGCTAGCAATGAGAAAGACTATGAAGAAAGTTATTGGAGAGCTTTTTACTTGCTTTGTGTTGTTACTATCAATGTAGCTGCAAACATTTGATTACTTGTAGGTGTAATGAACATCATTGTTCTGAAAGTTTAGCAAAGGAAAAAAAAAACCCTACTTTGCCAGAAGTTTTGACATCCACACTAATACCACCACAAGAAACATGTAAGTGATGTTAAAACTGTTTATCTAAGAGGCTGTTTACTTGATACAATTTTCAAATAAAAGCTGTAAACTTTTTGTGTGCTTTGTCCATTTATTTAAGATTTGCCTGAAAACGCAAACTTTTGAAAACCGTTACACCAGAGGGAATCTCACGTGCAGAGCAGACACACCAAATATGCCCCACCGCAGAAGAACAAGTTTAAGTGCAATTACATGGTAATTCCCAGTATCCATGCAGCCCTAGTTTTCGCAGATCCATGTGAACTTGCATCATTTAGACAACATTGTTGTCTGTACGTGAAAATACTTTTCCATTTTAGTACATCGGTATCGAATAAATGTACCCTAAAAGTCTTAACCAGGAGCTGCAGTTAGCGTTAGCTTGTAGCTAACATAATTAGCGCTGTATAAGGGTGCTCTCTCTTGTATGCTGTCATCCTATTTCTCTTTAATGCCCTGTCTGACTGAACAGTCCAGGTGTGTCCATTTCTCTAGCAAGCACATACTGTGTTCCATCTAAAAATATCAGTTAGAGTTCAGCACATCATGCATTGCTGCTTTTTTGTATGCTAGTTTAGGCAGTGTTTTAATTTTTGGTTATCTATTATGTTTAGTTACACTCTGTAATGAAAACTGTTTACTTCATAACTTGATTATCTTCAGTCACATTCTATGGTTCAGTTCAGTTGTCCCTGTTATGCAGAGTTTAGCCAACTTGCCTCAACACACCTGCTTGAAAGTTTCTGAAATACTCAGTAAGACTATAAGTAGCTGGTTCACGTGTGTTTAATTGGGATTGGACCTGAACTCTGCAGGACAGTGACCCTCGAGGAGCAGGATTAGACACCCCATGGTTTAGTTAGACTCAGTAGTAGGACACTATGCTCATGTTTTTATGTAACCACCACTAGATGTCAGTAGCAAACCACTAGAGATTGTTATTCCAGCTTTTTAAAGCACAAGTAGTCTGTAGCTACATGTTAATGTTAAAAAAATGACAAGAATGTATGTGAACTAATGGGGCAGGAAAACAAAACTAAATTCTAGTGTGCCGTTACCATATTTGAGATTTAAAGTTCTAGTGTGGAAATTGTTTTATGAGCAGTCAAATCATAATGCATGGAACTTGTCCGGACTTCATTTATACGGTATCTAAATTCCCAATGATTTCCCTTTAGCCTTTTGGTAAGTTTGTCCAAATTAGTTAACTGATAAATGTTTACTCTTATCCAATCACATGACAACTCTTCACTAATTTGTTTCACCCTCTGAGCTCTTCTTGCAGACCTGAATTATAACATTCTCCCAAAGTCCATGCGCACACATGCTAAAACAATACGCGTGCTGCATCCCCAATGAGCCGCCCGTGGCCCAAACATACGCTCCAACTAGTTTGTTGTTTATCCTGCAAGCATCGCCTCTAATCTTTAAGAGTGCCTGCTGGGATGCAAAACAAAGATACGCCATTGTAATCCTCTGAGAGTTTGCTTGGCACTTAAATTTGCAGGTGAAAGCTCCTGGTAAGTTGCACAAACCAGGCATTGGCTTATAGCAGTGGTTTCCTGGATACCTGCCTTCGTGGAAGGAAGTGGAGCATGAAACAATTCATAGTTTCATTGAACAGTTTTGCAGCTCCAAGTTTACATACAATATGACATGGTTTACACTCAGTTCCAGTTGAGCGAAGGTGAGTGCCAATTAGCATTTTAAAGGCCTAATTTCCCGTGGAGCAAGATTATAAAGCTCTGTGCACACCTTTTAAGCACCTGTTTTAAAACTCTGTTGGAAAGCGTGTGATTAGATTGCCAAATTAGAACATTTTCAAAGCCCCAACAAAAGCTACACTCTCTGGCAGCTTTCTCTCAATGGTTTTGGAGTGCTTTTAAATACAGGTCACCATACAAAGGATGCCCCCTCCACCTACATAAATTCACACACTTTAACTAATCTATTTTGAAATCATGCCATAAAACATAATCTAAGTGCTAAGGGAAATTGCAAATCATATCTGTGAGATGCTGGTCTACTGCACAGAAGCGCCAAGAGACCATTAGCATCTAGTTATGCAGTACATTTTCAAGCCCTCGTCGTATATTAAATAACATAATCTATATTAGATAAAATACTAAAATCGCACTTGGACTTTAAAAAATGTAAACCATATTACTTCCCAGTTAAGTGAGAAATTGGGTGAAATTTAAATCGCTATGCTGACTTATAAAATGTTTAAGCTTTTCCTTATTCCCCAATAAGCCCATCCATCAAGTTAGCCTTTTGTAAAATCCAGGTCCTTAAAGTCAACATGTGACTAAAGTAGCTTTAGATCATATCTTCCATATTGTGATGTACATCTGAGTGAAATGTATCATCGGAAAAAAAAAACTGTGGAAAGGGACGATGGAGGTAGAACTGAATTCGAGCTTGTTGGGCATGGTTTAAGCAGACTAAATAATTGGAAAAGTCTAGCATGTAGTCACCAGCATTGTTGACAGGTACAGAGGAAACCCCCCGGAATGCAATTGAGCTAATTCTGATGAGCAATTGGGAGGGTTTTGGTGTGGAATCCTGGCAACAAAGATTGAGTTATGATTTTTTGATTAAAAAATGTCAGTAAAAAGGGAAAAACAGAATGAACATCAGACAACATTAGCAACAGATTGAATGAAATCTGTGATGTTTTAACTTTGTTTGAGCCACTCTAAAGGTAGAGTTCACAACTATGTAACAGGAACAACCCATTAAACAGAACAAAATACAGAGAGGGTGGAAGAGACAGAATGAGAGACCATATAATAATGTAAAGAAACATATGAAAGACCAGCCCAGATGAGAGACACACTTCATGCTTTTATTTCTTCTGCTCGGCAGGAGAACCTTATGAGGGTCACTCTAGTGCCCTTGCTGACCATTAAAGGCAACTAATTGGGGCCCAGGGACAGACAGCTCTGAGAGCTGCAGAAACCACTCAAAGAAAAGAGTTCCCAGAGAAGATCTCTACAAGGGAAAAAAGGAAATACTACTGCAGTTTTGGACCACACTCCAGCACCTTCTTGCTACTCAAGTGAAAGAAAGAAAAAGGTGGGGGTGGGGGGAGTCTGAGGTGATGGGTTTCTGGAAGATATTTGGTTCACTCTTCTGTCATAATGCAAGGGATTTGAACTGCTTTTCTTTCTTCTCAGCTTTTCAATTTTCTCCATTAATCTATTTGCGTGTTGGTCTTCAGTGATTGCCTGGACTATAGCATTTCAGTTTTAGCCTATAGACATACATTTGCACCTAAATGCCTCTCAAATGTTACTAAACAGATTCTATACACTAACATAGTCAGATTTAGCCAGCTTATGCAACAGGGATAATGCACAGTTATTATTGCAAAATATACCCAGACACGGTGATAAAGACCTTGACATAAAGCATGCAGCTCTTTTGTCACCCTGAATGTTTTTATTTTTGCATTAATGAGCGTAGTAGCTACCGTAGGTTGCTTGCTACAGTACATGAATAGTCTAGCCTACTTGCCAAATACGCGTAACTGACTGAACTTGTTAGATAAGCTAATCAAACATAATTTGCATTCTATTCATTTAGCACAATTTTTATCCAAAGTGACTAGGGGAAACATAGCTTGTTTAGATTAGCTTAATGCTAATCTGCAATCTAAGATAACATATACAATGTAACATCTTCATCCATTTTATGTTCTCTGTCATTTCTTACAATTTTCTTTTCTTTTCTTCCCAACAATGTTGGGGCTGTTTTCACTGCAATATGTAACTGCTTTAAGTCATAATGTTTACTTACTGCTAATCAGTCACGTCCATAGAAAACAATGTCTTGGTACTCAGTAAAATATCTCACCTCATTGTTCATGTCATGTTCAAACAATAGATCAATAATCCTTCAATATGACCTCTAGACAAGTGAAGTGTGATTGGAGAGAGTATATGGCATTAACTGGACAATCCCCAACAGGTTTAATTATAACACATGGAGTGAGAATCACAGCTTGACAAAAAGATGTTAGAAGGCTGTCATCATCCTTCTCACCATGGTTAACACTTCTCAGCATGCTAAATAACAACACCGTAGGAGGTAAGAACACAAATACATGGCTTAATCTTCCTCTGTGGCCCCATATGCATAAAGAGACCTTAAAACACATATATAATTATCATTATTAAAGAAATAATGAGAGGTAGTGCGTACTGCAATATGAAGAGAAGCTGATTGCCTAAAACCCTCTTGACTAATGTCAAATCACTGTAGCCTCTCATGTCATATTTCCATTAATACACGCGAGTATCACAAAAGACACCAGTGTTTAATAAGTTATAATAATGGTTATATTCTAGTAAGTATATTAGCCTAACTATTTACTATTCATTTTCTAAGTAAGCATAAACAAGAGAACCACAGTTATATGGCTGCTTTTAAAACCGAGATTATAATTACGTACATGCTGCACATGAATGATTAATCGCAAATTAGATGCATTACCCAGAGGATATTTACACGATTGAAGAGTTTATAGCTATATTTTTCAAGGTCACATTTTAATCAGACATTTCCAAGATCTAAAGGACAGACTGAGTGCAATCTGTTGAATGTTAACTGGAAGAGAATTAAATAAATGCCTTTTTTTAATTAGGTTAAGAAAGTCCAATGGAGCTCAAATGTAGGCCACTTCAAAATCAATAGAAAAACAATGACTATTCTTTATATTTTCATGTTATGTATGTTTGTATTCTTTATATTTTTGGGGTCAAATGAAACTATTTGTTTTTGTTACAATTAAAAATAACAAGACCATAGCTGGGTTTCAGTCACGTGATTATGATGACGCGTGGAATTCAGATGGAGGGCAGGGAGTGAAGAGCGCAATGAACGAGATGGAGGAAAGTCCGTACGTACTGTACTACTTTACACTCTATTACAAGAGAAATAAAAAAAATAAAACATATGTTGGACTTGATCCTTACGTTATGAAGAGGAACGATTTTTCAACTGCATTGAAATATTTTCCTGCCATCGAGACGGTAGATATCAGCAACTACCTCGTCTTACAGACTTTGACTTTACAAAGTTCGGAAACATTGCACGTTAAACAAACAGTCAATTAAATATTATTAACTCACCTTTGACAAAGTGATCACTAACGTTACACACATTTTCCCATTCGGCTCCTCCCGACCGCAGACATAGGTTTGCAAGCCGTTATTTGATCAATTTCTTGCATTTCCCCCCTTATGAACAACAACTTTTGGTACCTGATAAAAACTCCTTGTGGTTTGATCGATTCAAGTAACAAAAAATGACTCAAAACACAGGCATTTTGAGTTTGTTATAGTGCTTTCTAAATACAGCAAATCAATTCCTGCCCTCCAATTGTATTTTGCGCCATGGCAATTCAGTGGTGTGACGTCATAGGAAAATAAGCTATTCTTTGCCGCGTCATCATCTGTGTTGATGTTTGTGAGACAAAAAATAAATGCTGAATAAAAAGACATCAACAGAGACTATTTTCCTCCATGTTTTAGCTCCAAAAAGAGACTCAGAGCAAAAGAACAGACTTTGTGCATATGTTTGCTTGTTTTGGCAGACATTGAACATTTAACACATGAGCGGCTCAATCACGGACTCTAGCTAGGCTAAGTTTTGGGACCCCCGAGGCAGTTCCGCCAAAGCCCACTCGGTGGAGCCACCCTCGAAATGTCCCACGAACCTACTATTCGTCCGACCGACCGACCACCGCTTTAACAGGGCATACGGCGACTGGCCCACCGCCCACTGACAGGTCCCCGGACACGCCCCCGTCCCACGAACCCACTATTTGTCCAATAACCCACTATATTTGCCAGATGTCCCGGGACCACTCCCGGACCACGCCCCCGTCCAGCGAACCCACTATTTGTCCAATAACGCACAATATTTTTAAAAGTTTTTCAGCAGTTCAGTCAATATGCTGCAATTGCTGCTCGAAATTTTGAGTTTCTCTGATCTTCTTGGAACTCTGGATTCTAATAGAGGGCCATGATACTTAGACCTGAGTGCAAAAATGGAGATGTTGAGGTCCACAGCTTCCATTTTTGCACTCAGGTCTAAGTCCTATGGCCCTCTATCAGAATCCAGTGTTTCAAGAAGATTGGAGAAACTCAAAATTAGAGCAGCAATTGCAGCATATTGAATGAACTGCTGAAAAACTTTTAAAAATATTGTGTGCAAAAATGGAGGCTCTAGACCCTTCCAGGGCTGAGATATCGAAACTCAAAATTTCGACCCGAAAAAAAAAAACGAAACGGGTACCGCTGTAGGTTTTTTTTTTTTGGGTCGGAATTTTAAGTTTCTCTGGTCTTCTTGAAACTCTGGATTCTGATAGAGGGCAATGAGACTTACATCTGAGTACAAAAATGGAGGCTCTAGACCCTTCCAAGGGCTGAGATATGATATCGAAACTCAAAATTTCGACCCAAAAAAACCCCGACAGTGTTACCCCTTATGTTTTTTTTTTTTAACGAAAAATTAAGTTTCCTCAATCTTCTCAAAACTCTGGATTCTGATAGAGGGCCATGAGACTTAGACCTGAGTGCAAAAATGGAGGCTCAAGACCCTTCCAGAGCTGAGATATCGAAAGTCAAAATTTCGACCCGAAAAAAAAAAAAACACGTAAGGGGTAACACTGTCGTATTTTTTATTTTTTTTTGGTCGAAATTTTGACTTTCGATATCTCGGCTCTGGAAGGGTCTAGAGCCTCCATTTTCGCGCGCTGGTCGAAGTCTCGTAGCCCTCTGTCAGAATCCAGAGTTTCAAGAAGATCGGAGAAGGTAAAAATTTCGACCAAAAAAAACCAAAAAACGACAGTGTTACCCCTTACGTTTTTTTTGGGGGTTGGAATTTTGACTTTCGATATCTCGGCTCTGGAAGGGTCTAGAGCCTCCATTTTTGCGCGCTGGTCGAAGTCTCGTGGCCCTCTCTCAGAATCCAGAGTTTCAAGAAGATCGGAGAGGGTCAAATTTTCGACCAAAAAAAAAACCGAGAGTGTTACCCCTTACGTTTTTTTTTTCGGGTCGAAATTTTGACTTTCGATATCTCGGCTCTGGAAGGGTCTAGAGCCTCCATTTTTGCGTGCTGGTCGAAGTCTCGTGGCCCTCTGTCAGAATCCAGAGTTTCAAGAAGATCGGAGGGAGTCAAAATTTCGGCCAAAAAAAAAACCGAATGTTACCCCTTATGTTTTTTTCGGGCCGAAATTTTGATTTTCAATATCTCGGCTCTGGAAGGGTCTAGAGCCTCCATTTTTGCACGCTGGTCGAAGTCTCGTGGCCCTCTGTCAGAATCCAGAGTTTCAAGAATATCGGAGGGGGTCAAAATTTCGGCCAAAAAAAACCGACAGTGTTACCCCTTATGTTTTTTTTTCGGGCCGAAATTTTGACTTTCGATATCTCGGCTCTGGAAGGGTCTAGAGCCACCATTTTTTGCACGCTGGTCGAAGTCTCGTGGCCCTCTGTCAGAATCCAGAGTTTCAAGAAGATCGGAGGGGGTCAAAATTTCGGCCAAAAAAAAAAAAAAACGACAGTGTTACCCCTTATGTTTTTTTTCGGGCCGAAATTTTGACTTTCGATATCTCGGTTCTGGAAGGGTCTAGAGACTCCATTTTTGCGCGCTGGTCGAACTCTCGTGGCCCTCTGTCAGAATCCAGAGTTTCAAGAAGATCGGAGGGGGTCAAAATTTCAGCCAAAAAAAAAAAAAACGACAGTGTTACCCCTTATGTTTTTTTTTAGGGTCGAAATTTTGACTTTCGGTATCTCGGCTCTGGAAGGGTCTAGAGCCTCCATTTTTGCGCGCTGGTCGAAGTCTCGTGGTCCTCTTTCAGAATCCAAAGTTTCAAGAAGATCGGATGGGGTCAAAATTTCGACCATAAAAAAAAAAGACAGTGTTACCCCTTACGTTTTTTTTCGGGTCGAAATTTTGACTTTCGATATCTCGGCTCTGGAAGGGTCTAGAGCCTCCATTTTTGCGCGCTGGTCGAAGTCTCGTGGCCCTCTGTCAGAATCCAGAGTTTCAAGAAGATTGGAGGGGGTCAAAATTTCGGCCAAAAAAAAAATGACAGTGTTACCCCTTATGTTTTTTTTTCGGGCCGAAATTTTGACTTTCGATATCTCGGCTCTGGAAGGGTCTAGAGCCTCCATTTTTGCGCGCTGGTCAAAGTCTCGTGGCCCTCTGTCAGAATCCAGAGTTTCAAGCAGATCGAAGGGGGTAAAAAATTTGGCCAAAAAAAAAACCACAGCGTTACCCCTTATGTTTTTTCAGGTCAAAATTTTGACCTTCGATATCTCGGCTCTGGAAGGGTCTAGAGCCTCCATTTTTGCGCGCTGGTCGAAGTCTCGTGGCCCTCTGTCAGAATCCAGAGTTTCAAGAAAATCGGAGGGGGTCAAAATTTCGGCCAAAAAAAAAATGACAGTGTTACCCCTTATGTTTTTTTTTCAGGTCCAAATTTTGACCTTCGATATCTCGGCTCTGGAAGGGTCTAGAGCCTCCATTTTTGCGCGCTAGTCGAAGTCTCGTGGCCCTCTGTCAGAATCCAGAGTTTCAAGAAAATCGAAGGGGGTCAAAATTTCGGCCAAAAAAAAAAATGACAGTGTTACCCCTTATGTTTTTTTTTCAGGTCCAAATTTTGACCTTCGATATCTCGGCTCTGGAAGGGTCTAGAGCCTCCATTTTTGCGCGCTGGTCGAAGTCTCGTGGCCCTCTGTCAGAATCTAGAGTTTCAAGAAAATCGGAGGGGGTCAAAATTTCGGCCAAAAAAAAAAATGACAGTGTTACCCCTTATGTTTTTTTTCAGGTCCAAATTTTGACCTTCGATATCTCGGCTCTGGAAGGGTCTAGAGCCTCCATTTTTGCGCGCTGGTCGAAGTCTCGTGGCCCTCTGTCAGAATCCAGAGTTTCAAGAAAATCGGAGGGGGTCAAAATTTCGGCCAAAAAAAAAAATGACAGTGTTACCCCTTATGTTTTTTTTTTCAGGTCCAAATTTTGACCTTCCATATCTCGGCTCTGGAAGGGTCTAGAGCCTCCATTTTTGCGCGCTGGTCGAAGTCTCGTGGCCCTCTGTCAGAATCCAGAGTTTCAAGAAAATCGGAGGGGGTCAAAATTTCGGCCAAAAAAAAAATGACAGTGTTACCCCTTATGTTTTTTTTTCAGGTCCAAATTTTGACCTTCGATATCTCGGCTCTGGAAGGGTCTAGAGCCTCCATTTTTGCGCGCTGGTCAAAGTCTCGTGGCCCTCTGTCAGAATCCAGAGTTTCAAGAAAATCGGAGGGGGTCAAAATTTCGGCCAAAAAAAAAATGACAGTGTTACCCCTTTTGTTTTTTTTTTCAGGTCCAAATTTTGACCTTCGATATCTCGGCTCTGGAAGGGTCCAGAGCCTCCATTTTTGCGCGCTGGTCGAAGTCTCGTGGCCCTCTGTCAGAATCCAGAGTTTCAAGAAAATCGGAGGGGGTCAAAATTTCGGCCAAAAAAAAAATGACAGTGTTACCCCTTATGTTTTTTTTTCAGGTCCAAATTTTGACCTTCGATATCTCGGCTCTGGAAGGGTCTAGAGCCTCTATTTTTGCGCGCTGGTCGAAGTCTCGTGGCCCTCTGTCAGAATCCAGAGTTTCAAGAAAATCGGAGGGGGTCAAAATTTCGGCCAAAAAAAAAAATGACAGTGTTACCCCTTATGTTTTTTTTTTCAGGTCCAAATTTTGACCTTCAATATCTCGGCTCTGGAAGGGTCTAGAGCCTCCATTATTGCGCGCTGGTCGAAGTCTCGTGGCCCTCTGTCAGAATCCAGAGTTTCGAGAAAATCGGAGGGGGTCAAAATTTCGGCCAAAAAAAAAATGACAGTGTTACCCCTTATGTTTTTTTTTTCAGTTCCAAATTTTGACCTTCGATATCTCGGCTCTGGAAGGGTCTAGAGCGTCCATTTTTGCGCGCTGGTCGAAGTCTCGTGGCCCTCTGTCAGAATCCAGAGTTTCAAGAAAATCGGAGGGGGTCAAAATTTCGGCCAAAAAAAAAAATGACAGTGTTACCCCTTATGTTTTTTTTTTTCAGGTCCAAATTTTGACCTTCGATATCTCGGCTCTGGAAGGGTCCAGAGCCTCCATTTTTGCGCGCTGGTCGAAGTCTCGTGGCCCTCTGTCAGAATCCAGAGTTTCAAGAAAATCGGGGGGGGGGGGTCAAAATTTCGGCCAAAAAAAAAATGACAGTGTTACCCCTTATGTTTTTTTTTCAGGTCCAAATTTTGACCTTCGATATCTCGGCTCTGGAAGGGTCTAGAGCCTCCATTTTTGCGCGCTGGTCGAAGTCTCGTGGCCCTCTGTCAGAATCCAGAGTTTCAAGAAAATCGGAGGGGGTCAAAATTTCGGCCAAAAAAAAAATGACAGTGTTACCCCTTATGTTTTTTTTTTCAGGTCCAAATTTTGACCTTCAATATCTCGGCTCTGGAAGGGTCTAGAGCCTCCATTTTTGCGCGCTGGTCGAAGTCTCGTGGCCCTCTGTCAGAATCCAGAGTTTCGAGAAAATCGGAGGGGGTCAAAATTTCGGCCAAAAAAAAAAAAATGACAGTGTTACCCCTTATGTTTTTTTTTCAGGTCCAAATTTTGACCTTCGATATCTCGGCTCTGGAAGGGTCTAGAGCCTCCATTTTTGCGCGCTGGTCGAAGTCTCGTGGCCCTCTGTCAGAATCCAGAGTTTCAAGAAAATCGGAGGGGGTCAAAATTTCGGCCAAAAAAAAAAAATGACAGTGTTACCCCTTATGTTTTTTTTTCAGGTCCAAATTTTGACCTTCGATATCTCGGCTCTGGAAGGGTCTAGAGCCTACATTTTTGCGCGCTGGTCGAAGTCTCGTGGCCCTCTGTCAGAATCCAGAGTTTCAAGAAAATCGGAGGGGGTCAAAATTCGGCCAAAAAAAAAATGACAGTGTTACCCCTTATGTTTTTTTTCAGGTCCAAATTTTGACCTTCGATATCTCGGCTCTGGAAGCGTCTAGAGCCTCCATTTTTGCGCGCTGGTCGAAGTCTCGTGGCCCTCTGTCAGAATCCAGAGTTTCAAGAAAATCGGAGGGGGTCAAAATTTCGGCCAAAAAAAAAAATGACAGTGTTACCCCTTATGTTTTTTTTTTTCAGGTCCAAATTTTGACCTTCGATATCTCGGCTCTGGAAGGGTCTAGAGCCTACATTTTTGCGCGCTGGTCGAAGTCTCGTGGCCCTCTGTCAGAATCCAGAGTTTCAAGAAAATCGGAGGGGGTCAAAATTTCGTCCAAAAAAAAAAATGACAGTGTTACCCCTTATGTTTTTTTTTTCAGGTCCAAATTTTGACCTTCGATATCTCGGCTCTGGAAGGGTCCAGAGCCTCCATTTTTGCGCGCTGGTCGAAGTCTCGTGGCCCTCTGTCAGAATCCAGAGTTTCAAGAAAATCGGGGGGGGGGTCAAAATTTCGGCAAAAAAAAAAAATGACAGTGTTACCCCTTATGTTTTTTTTTCAGGTCCAAATTTTGACCTTCGATATCTCGGCTCTGGAAGGGTCTAGAGCCTCCATTTTTGCGCGCTGGTCGAAGTCTCGTGGCCCTCTGTCAGAATCCAGAGTTTCAAGAAAATCGGAGGGGGTAAAAATTTCGGCCAAAAAAAAAATGACAGTGTTACCCCTTATGTTTTTTTTTTCAGGTCCAAATTTTGACCTTCGATATCTCGGCTCTGGAAGGGTCTAGAGCCTCCATTTTTGCGCGCTGGTCGAAGTCTCGTGGCCCTCTGTCAGAATCCAGAGTTTCAAGAAGATCGGAGGGGGTCAAAATTTCGGCCAAAAACGACAGTGTTACCCCTTATGTTTTTTTTCAGGTCAAAATTTTGACATCCGATATCTCGGCTCTGGAAGGGTCTAGAGCCTCCATTTTTGCGCTCTGGTCGAAGTCTCGTGGCCCTCTGTCAGAATCCAGAGTTTCAAGAAGATCGGAGGGGGTCAAAATTTCGGCCAAAAACGACAGTGTTACCCCTTATGTTTTTTTTTCAGGTCAAAACTTTGACATCCGATATCTCGGCTCTGGAAGGGTCTAGAGCTTCCATTTTTGCGCGCTGGTCGAAGTCTCATGGCCCTCTGTCAGAATCCAGAGTTTCAAGATGATCGGAGGGGGTCAAAATTTCGGCCAAAAACGACAGTGTTACCCCTTATGTTTTTTTTTCAGGTCAAAACTTTGACATCCGATATCTCGGCTCTGGAATGGTCTAGAGCCTCCATTTTTGCGCGCTGGTCGAAGTCTCGTGGCCCTCTGTCAGAATCCAGAGTTTCAAGATGATCGGAGGGGGTCAAAATTTCGGCCAAAAACGACAGTGTTACCCCTTATGTTTTTTTTTTCAGGTCAAAACTTTGACATCCGATATCTCGGCTCTGGAAGGGTCTAGAGCCTCCATTTTTGCGCGCTGGTCGAAGTCTCGTGGCCCTCTGTCAGAATCCAGCGTTTCAAGAAGATTGGAGGGGGTCAAAATTTCGGCCAAAAACGACAGTGTTACTCCTTATGTTTTTTTTTTCAGGTCAAAACTTTGACATCCGATATCTAGGCTCTGGAAGGGTCTAGAGCCTCCATTTTTGCGCGCTGGTCGAAGTCTCGTGGCCCTATGTCAGAATCCAGAGTTTCAAGAAGATCGGAGGGGGTCAAAATTTCGGCCAAAAACGACAGTGTTACCCCTTATGTTTTTTTTTCAGGTCAAAACTTTGACATCTGATATCTCGGCTCTGGAAGGGTCTAGAGCCTCCATTTTTGCGCGCTGGTCGAAGTCTCGTGGCCCTCTGTCAGAATCCAGAGTTTCAAGAAGATCGGAGGGGGTCAAAATTTCGGCCAAAAACGACAGTGTTACCCCTTATGTTTTTTTTCAGGTCAAAATTTTGACATCCGATATCTCGGCTCTGGAAGGGTCTAGAGCCTCCATTTTTGCGCGCTGGTCGAAGTCTCGTGGCCCTCTGTCAGAATCCAGAGTTTCAAGAAGATCGGCGGGGGTCAAAATTTCGGCCAAAAACGACAGTGTTGCCCCTTATGTTTTTTTTTCAGGTCAAAACTTTGACATCCGATATCTCGGCTCTGGAAGGGTCTAGAGCCTCCATTTTTGCGCGCTGGTCGAAGTCTCATGGCCCTCTGTCAGAATCCAGAGTTTCAAGATGATCGGAGGGGGTCAAAATTTCGGCCAAAAACGACAGTGTTACCCCTTATGTTTTTTTTTTTCAGGTCAAAACTTTGACATCCGATATCTCGGCTCTGGAATGGTCTAGAGCCTCCATTTTTGCGCGCTGGTCGAAGTCTCGTGGCCCTCTGTCAGAATCCAGAGTTTCAAGATGATCGGAGGAGGTCAAAATTTCAGCCAAAAACGACAGTGTTACCCCTTATGTTTTTTTTTCAGGTCAAAACTTTGACATCCGATATCTCGGCTCTGGAAGGGTCTAGAGCCTCCATTTTTGCGCGCTGGTCGAAGTCTCGTGGCCCTCTGTCAGAATCCAGAGTTTCAAGAAGATCGGAGGGGGTCAAAATTTCGGCCAAAAACGACAGTGTTACCCCTTATGTTTTTTTTCAGGTCAAAACTTTGACATCTGATATCTCGGCTCTGGAAGGGTCTAGAGCCTCCATTTTTGCGCGCTGGTCGAAGTCTCGTGGCCCTCTGTCAGAATCCAGAGTTTCAAGAAGATCGGAGGGGGTCAAAATTTCGGCCAAAAACGACAGTGTTACCCCTTATGTTTTTTTTTCAGGTCAAAATTTTGACATCCGATATCTCGGCTCTGGAAGGGTCTAGAGCCTCCATTTTTGCGCGCTGGTCGAAGTCTCGTGGCCCTCTGTCAGAATCCAGAGTTTCAAGAAGATCGGAGGGGGTCAAAATTTCGGCCAAAAACGACAGTGTTACCCCTTATGTTTTTTTTTCAGGTCAAAACTTTGACATCCGATATCTCGGCTCTGGAAGGGTCTAGAGCCTCCATTTTTGCGCGCTGGTCGAAGTCTCGTGGCCCTCTGTCAGAATCCAGAGTTTCAAGATGATCGGAGGGGGTCAAAATTTCGGCCAAAAACGACAGTGTTACCCCTTATGTTTTTTTTTCAGGTCAAAACTTTGACATCCGATATCTCGGCTCTGGAAGGGTCTAGAGCCTCCATTTTTGCGCGCTGGTCGAAGTCTCGTGGCCCTCTGTCAGAATCCAGAGTTTCAAGATGATCGGAGGGGGTCAAAATTTCGGCCAAAAACGACAGTGTTACCCCTTATGTTTTTTTTTCAGGTCAAAACTTTGACATCCGATATCTCGGCTCTGGAAGGGTCTGGAGCCTCCATTTTTGCGCGCTGGTCGAAGTCTCGTGGCCCTCTGTCAGAATCCAGAGTTTCAAGAAGATCGGAGGGGGTCAAAATTTCGGCCAAAAACGACAGTGTTACCCCTTATGTTTTTTTTTCAGGTCAAAACTTTGACATCCGATATCTCGGCTCTGGAAGGGTCTAGAGCCTCCATTTTTGCGCGCTGGTCGAAGTCTCGTGGCCCTCTGTCAGAATCCAGAGTTTCAAGAAGATCGGAGGGGGTCAAAATTTCGGCCAAAAACAACAGTGTTACCCCTTATGTTTTTTTTTCGGGTCAAAACTTTGATGTCCGATATCTCGGCTCTGGAAGGGTCTAGAGCCTCCATTTTTGCGCGCTGGTCGAAGTCTCGTGGCCTTCTGTCAGAATCCAGAGTTTCAAGAAGATCGGAGGGGGTCAAAATTTCGGCCAAAAACAACAGTGTTACCCCTTATGTTTTTTTTTCGGGTCAAAACTTTGACGTCCGATATCTCGGCTCTGGAAGGCTCTAGAGCCTCCATTTTTGCGCGCTGGTCGAAGTCTCGTGGCCCTCTGTCAGAATCCAGAGTTTCAAGAAGATCGGAGGGGGTCAAAATTTCGGCCAAAAACGACAGTGTTACCCCTTATGTTTTTTTTTTCAGGTCAAAACTTTGACATCCGATATCTCGGCTCTGGAAGGGTCTAGAGCCTCCATTTTTGCGCGCTGGTCGAAGTCTTGTGGGCCTATGTCAGAATCCAGAGTTTCAAGAAGATCGGAGGGGGTCAAAATTTCGGCCAAAAACGACAGTGTTACCCCTTATGTTTTTTTTTTCAGGTCAAAACTTTGACATCCGATATCTCGGCTCTGGAAGGGTCTAGAGCCTCCATTTTTGCGCGCTGGTCGAAGTCTCGTGGCCCTCTGTCAGAATCCAGAGTTTCAAGAAGATCGGAGGGGGTCAAAATTTCGGCCAAAAACAACAGTGTTACCCCTTATGTTTTTTTTTCGGGTCAAAACTTTGACGTCCGATATCTCGGCTCTGGAAGGGTCTAGAGCCTCCATTTTTGCGCGCTGGTCGAAGTCTCGTGGCCCTCTGTCAGAATCCAGAGTTTCAAGAAGATCGGAGGGGGTCAAAATTTCGGCCAAAAACGACAGTGTTACCCCTTATGTTTTTTTTTCAGGTCAAAACTTTGACATCCGATATCTCGGCTCTGGAAGGGTCTAGAGCCTCCATTTTTGCGCGCTGGTCGAAGTCTCGTGGCCCTCTGTCAGAATCCAGAGTTTCAAGATGATCGGAGGGGGTCAAAATTTCGGCCAAAAACGACAGTGTTACCCCTTATGTTTTTTTTTCAGGTCAAAACTTTGACATCCGATATCTCGGCTCTGGAAGGGTCTAGAGCCTCCATTTTTGCGCGCTGGTCGAAGTCTCGTGGCCCTCTGTCAGAATCCAGAGTTTCAAGAAGATCGGAGGGGGTCAAAATTTCGGCCAAAAACGACAGTGTTACCCCTTATGTTTTTTTTTTCAGGTCAAAACTTTGACATCCGATATCTCGGCTCTGGAAGGGTCTAGAGCCTCCATTTTTGCGCGCTGGTCGAAGTCTCGTGGCCCTCTGTCAGAATCCAGAGTTTCAAGATGATCGGAGGGGGTCAAAATTTCGGCCAAAAACGACAGTGTTACCCCTTATGTTTTTTTTTTCAGGTCAAAACTTTGACATCCGATATCTCGGCTCTGGAAGGGTCTAGATCCTCCATTTTTGCGCGCTGGTCGAAGTCTCGTGGCCCTCTGTCAGAATCCAGAGTTTCAAGAAGATCGGAGGGGGTCAAAATTTCGGCCAAAAACGACAGTGTTACCCCTTATGTTTTTTTTTTCAGGTCAAAACTTTGACATCCGATATCTCGGCTCTGGAAGTGTCTAGAGCCTCCATTTTTGCGCGCTGGTCGAAGTCTCGTGGCCCTCTGTCAGAATCCAGAGTTTCAAGATGATCGGAGGGGGTCAAAATTTCGGCCAAAAACGACAGTGTTACCCCTTATGTTTTTTTTTCAGGTCAAAACTTTGACATCCGATATCTCGGCTCTGGAAGGGTCTAGAGCCTCCATTTTTGCGCGCTGGTCGAAGTCTCGTGGCCCTCTGTCAGAATCCAGAGTTTCAAGAAGATCGGAGGGGGTCAAAATTTCGGCCAAAAACGACAGTGTTACCCCTTATGTTTTTTTTTTCAGGTCAAAACTTTGACATCCGATATCTCGGCTCTGGAAGGGTCTAGAGCCTCCATTTTTGCGCGCTGGTCGAAGTCTCGTGGCCCTCTGTCAGAATCCAGAGTTTCAAGATGATCGGAGGGGGTCAAAATTTCGGCCAAAAACGACAGTGTGACCCCTTATGTTTTTTTTTTTCAGGTCAAAACTTTGACATCCGATATCTCGGCTCTGGAATGGTCTAGAGCCTCCATTTTTGCGCGCTGGTCGAAGTCTCGTGGCCCTCTGTCAGAATCCAGAGTTTCAAGATGATCGGAGGAGGTCAAAATTTCAGCCAAAAACGACAGTGTTACCCCTTATGTTTTTTTTTCAGGTCAAAACTTTGACATCCGATATCTCGGCTCTGGAAGGGTCTAGAGCCTCCATTTTTGCGCGCTGGTCGAAGTCTCGTGGCCCTCTGTCAGAATCCAGAGTTTCAAGAAGATCGGAGGGGGTCAAAATTTCGGCCAAAAACGACAGTGTTACCCCTTATGTTTTTTTTCAGGTCAAAACTTTGACATCTGATATCTCGGCTCTGGAAGGGTCTAGAGCCTCCATTTTTGCGCGCTGGTCGAAGTCTCGTGGCCCTCTGTCAGAATCCAGAGTTTCAAGAAGATCGGAGGGGGTCAAAATTTCGGCCAAAAACGACAGTGTTACCCCTTATGTTTTTTTTTCAGGTCAAAATTTTGACATCCGATATCTCGGCTCTGGAAGGGTCTAGAGCCTCCATTTTTGCGCGCTGGTCGAAGTCTCGTGGCCCTCTGTCAGAATCCAGAGTTTCAAGAAGATCGGAGGGGGTCAAAATTTCGGCCAAAAACGACAGTGTTACCCCTTATGTTTTTTTTTCAGGTCAAAACTTTGACATCCGATATCTCGGCTCTGGAAGGGTCTAGAGCCTCCATTTTTGCGCGCTGGTCGAAGTCTCGTGGCCCTCTGTCAGAATCCAGAGTTTCAAGATGATCGGAGGGGGTCAAAATTTCGGCCAAAAACGACAGTGTTACCCCTTATGTTTTTTTTTCAGGTCAAAACTTTGACATCCGATATCTCGGCTCTGGAAGGGTCTAGAGCCTCCATTTTTGCGCGCTGGTCGAAGTCTCGTGGCCCTCTGTCAGAATCCAGAGTTTCAAGATGATCGGAGGGGGTCAAAATTTCGGCCAAAAACGACAGTGTTACCCCTTATGTTTTTTTTTCAGGTCAAAACTTTGACATCCGATATCTCGGCTCTGGAAGGGTCTGGAGCCTCCATTTTTGCGCGCTGGTCGAAGTCTCGTGGCCCTCTGTCAGAATCCAGAGTTTCAAGAAGATCGGAGGGGGTCAAAATTTCGGCCAAAAACGACAGTGTTACCCCTTATGTTTTTTTTTCAGGTCAAAACTTTGACATCCGATATCTCGGCTCTGGAAGGGTCTAGAGCCTCCATTTTTGCGCGCTGGTCGAAGTCTCGTGGCCCTCTGTCAGAATCCAGAGTTTCAAGAAGATCGGAGGGGGTCAAAATTTCGGCCAAAAACAACAGTGTTACCCCTTATGTTTTTTTTTCGGGTCAAAACTTTGATGTCCGATATCTCGGCTCTGGAAGGGTCTAGAGCCTCCATTTTTGCGCGCTGGTCGAAGTCTCGTGGCCCTCTGTCAGAATCCAGAGTTTCAAGAAGATCGGAGGGGGTCAAAATTTCGGCCAAAAACAACAGTGTTACCCCTTATGTTTTTTTTTCGGGTCAAAACTTTGACGTCCGATATCTCGGCTCTGGAAGGCTCTAGAGCCTCCATTTTTGCGCGCTGGTCGAAGTCTCGTGGCCCTCTGTCAGAATCCAGAGTTTCAAGAAGATCGGAGGGGGTCAAAATTTCGGCCAAAAACGACAGTGTTACCCCTTATGTTTTTTTTTTCAGGTCAAAACTTTGACATCCGATATCTCGGCTCTGGAAGGGTCTAGAGCCTCCATTTTTGCGCGCTGGTCGAAGTCTTGTGGGCCTATGTCAGAATCCAGAGTTTCAAGAAGATCGGAGGGGGTCAAAATTTCGGCCAAAAACGACAGTGTTACCCCTTATGTTTTTTTTTTCAGGTCAAAACTTTGACATCCGATATCTCGGCTCTGGAAGGGTCTAGAGCCTCCATTTTTGCGCGCTGGTCGAAGTCTCGTGGCCCTCTGTCAGAATCCAGAGTTTCAAGAAGATCGGAGGGGGTCAAAATTTCGGCCAAAAACAACAGTGTTACCCCTTATGTTTTTTTTTCGGGTCAAAACTTTGACGTCCGATATCTCGGCTCTGGAAGGGTCTAGAGCCTCCATTTTTGCGCGCTGGTCGAAGTCTCGTGGCCCTCTGTCAGAATCCAGAGTTTCAAGAAGATCGGAGGGGGTCAAAATTTCGGCCAAAAACGACAGTGTTACCCCTTATGTTTTTTTTTCAGGTCAAAACTTTGACATCCGATATCTCGGCTCTGGAAGGGTCTAGAGCCTCCATTTTTGCGCGCTGGTCGAAGTCTCGTGGCCCTCTGTCAGAATCCAGAGTTTCAAGATGATCGGAGGGGGTCAAAATTTCGGCCAAAAACGACAGTGTTACCCCTTATGTTTTTTTTTCAGGTCAAAACTTTGACATCCGATATCTCGGCTCTGGAAGGGTCTAGAGCCTCCATTTTTGCGCGCTGGTCGAAGTCTCGTGGCCCTCTGTCAGAATCCAGAGTTTCAAGAAGATCGGAGGGGGTCAAAATTTCGGCCAAAAACGACAGTGTTACCCCTTATGTTTTTTTTTTCAGGTCAAAACTTTGACATCCGATATCTCGGCTCTGGAAGGGTCTAGAGCCTCCATTTTTGCGCGCTGGTCGAAGTCTCGTGGCCCTCTGTCAGAATCCAGAGTTTCAAGATGATCGGAGGGGGTCAAAATTTCGGCCAAAAACGACAGTGTTACCCCTTATGTTTTTTTTTTCAGGTCAAAACTTTGACATCCGATATCTCGGCTCTGGAAGGGTCTAGATCCTCCATTTTTGCGCGCTGGTCGAAGTCTCGTGGCCCTCTGTCAGAATCCAGAGTTTCAAGAAGATCGGAGGGGGTCAAAATTTCGGCCAAAAACGACAGTGTTACCCCTTATGTTTTTTTTTTCAGGTCAAAACTTTGACATCCGATATCTCGGCTCTGGAAGGGTCTAGAGCCTCCATTTTTGCGCGCTGGTCGAAGTCTCGTGGCCCTCTGTCAGAATCCAGAGTTTCAAGATGATCGGAGGGGGTCAAAATTTCGGCCAAAAACGACAGTGTTACCCCTTATGTTTTTTTTTCAGGTCAAAACTTTGACATCCGATATCTCGGCTCTGGAAGGGTCTAGAGCCTCCATTTTTGCGCGCTGGTCGAAGTCTCGTGGCCCTCTGTCAGAATCCAGAGTTTCAAGATGATCGGAGGGGGTCAAAATTTCGGCCAAAAACGACAGTGTTACCCCTTATGTTTTTTTTTTTCAGGTCAAAACTTTGACATCCGATATCTCGGCTCTGGAATGGTCTAGAGCCTCCATTTTTGCGCGCTGGTCGAAGTCTCGTGGCCCTCTGTCAGAATCCAGAGTTTCAAGATGATCGGAGGAGGTCAAAATTTCAGCCAAAAACGACAGTGTTACCCCTTATGTTTTTTTTTCAGGTCAAAACTTTGACATCCGATATCTCGGCTCTGGAAGGGTCTAGAGCCTCCATTTTTGCGCGCTGGTCGAAGTCTCGTGGCCCTCTGTCAGAATCCAGAGTTTCAAGAAGATCGGAGGGGGTCAAAATTTCGGCCAAAAACGACAGTGTTACCCCTTATGTTTTTTTTCAGGTCAAAACTTTGACATCTGATATCTCGGCTCTGGAAGGGTCTAGAGCCTCCATTTTTGCGCGCTGGTCGAAGTCTCGTGGCCCTCTGTCAGAATCCAGAGTTTCAAGAAGATCGGAGGGGGTCAAAATTTCGGCCAAAAACGACAGTGTTACCCCTTATGTTTTTTTTTCAGGTCAAAATTTTGACATCCGATATCTCGGCTCTGGAAGGGTCTAGAGCCTCCATTTTTGCGCGCTGGTCGAAGTCTCGTGGCCCTCTGTCAGAATCCAGAGTTTCAAGAAGATCGGAGGGGGTCAAAATTTCGGCCAAAAACGACAGTGTTACCCCTTATGTTTTTTTTTCAGGTCAAAACTTTGACATCCGATATCTCGGCTCTGGAAGGGTCTAGAGCCTCCATTTTTGCGCGCTGGTCGAAGTCTCGTGGCCCTCTGTCAGAATCCAGAGTTTCAAGATGATCGGAGGGGGTCAAAATTTCGGCCAAAAACGACAGTGTTACCCCTTATGTTTTTTTTTCAGGTCAAAACTTTGACATCCGATATCTCGGCTCTGGAAGGGTCTAGAGCCTCCATTTTTGCGCGCTGGTCGAAGTCTCGTGGCCCTCTGTCAGAATCCAGAGTTTCAAGATGATCGGAGGGGGTCAAAATTTCGGCCAAAAACGACAGTGTTACCCCTTATGTTTTTTTTTCAGGTCAAAACTTTGACATCCGATATCTCGGCTCTGGAAGGGTCTGGAGCCTCCATTTTTGCGCGCTGGTCGAAGTCTCGTGGCCCTCTGTCAGAATCCAGAGTTTCAAGAAGATCGGAGGGGGTCAAAATTTCGGCCAAAAACGACAGTGTTACCCCTTATGTTTTTTTTTCAGGTCAAAACTTTGACATCCGATATCTCGGCTCTGGAAGGGTCTAGAGCCTCCATTTTTGCGCGCTGGTCGAAGTCTCGTGGCCCTCTGTCAGAATCCAGAGTTTCAAGAAGATCAGAGGGGGTCAAAATTTCGGCCAAAAACAACAGTGTTACCCCTTATGTTTTTTTTTCGGGTCAAAACTTTGATGTCCGATATCTCGGCTCTGGAAGGGTCTAGAGCCTCCATTTTTGCGCGCTGGTCGAAGTCTCGTGGCCTTCTGTCAGAATCCAGAGTTTCAAGAAGATCGGAGGGGGTCAAAATTTCGGCCAAAAACAACAGTGTTACCCCTTATGTTTTTTTTTCGGGTCAAAACTTTGACGTCCGATATCTCGGCTCTGGAAGGCTCTAGAGCCTCCATTTTTGCGCGCTGGTCGAAGTCTCGTGGCCCTCTGTCAGAATCCAGAGTTTCAAGAAGATCGGAGGGGGTCAAAATTTCGGCCAAAAACGACAGTGTTACCCCTTATGTTTTTTTTTTCAGGTCAAAACTTTGACATCCGATATCTCGGCTCTGGAAGGGTCTAGAGCCTCCATTTTTGCGCGCTGGTCGAAGTCTTGTGGGCCTATGTCAGAATCCAGAGTTTCAAGAAGATCGGAGGGGGTCAAAATTTCGGCCAAAAACGACAGTGTTACCCCTTATGTTTTTTTTTTCAGGTCAAAACTTTGACATCCGATATCTCGGCTCTGGAAGGGTCTAGAGCCTCCATTTTTGCGCGCTGGTCGAAGTCTCGTGGCCCTCTGTCAGAATCCAGAGTTTCAAGAAGATCGGAGGGGGTCAAAATTTCGGCCAAAAACAACAGTGTTACCCCTTATGTTTTTTTTTCGGGTCAAAACTTTGACGTCCGATATCTCGGCTCTGGAAGGGTCTAGAGCCTCCATTTTTGCGCGCTGGTCGAAGTCTCGTGGCCCTCTGTCAGAATCCAGAGTTTCAAGAAGATCGGAGGGGGTCAAAATTTCGGCCAAAAACGACAGTGTTACCCCTTATGTTTTTTTTTCAGGTCAAAACTTTGACATCCGATATCTCGGCTCTGGAAGGGTCTAGAGCCTCCATTTTTGCGCGCTGGTCGAAGTCTCGTGGCCCTCTGTCAGAATCCAGAGTTTCAAGATGATCGGAGGGGGTCAAAATTTCGGCCAAAAACGACAGTGTTACCCCTTATGTTTTTTTTTCAGGTCAAAACTTTGACATCCGATATCTCGGCTCTGGAAGGGTCTAGAGCCTCCATTTTTGCGCGCTGGTCGAAGTCTCGTGGCCCTCTGTCAGAATCCAGAGTTTCAAGAAGATCGGAGGGGGTCAAAATTTCGGCCAAAAACGACAGTGTTACCCCTTATGTTTTTTTTTTCAGGTCAAAACTTTGACATCCGATATCTCGGCTCTGGAAGGGTCTAGAGCCTCCATTTTTGCGCGCTGGTCGAAGTCTCGTGGCCCTCTGTCAGAATCCAGAGTTTCAAGATGATCGGAGGGGGTCAAAATTTCGGCCAAAAACGACAGTGTTACCCCTTATGTTTTTTTTTTCAGGTCAAAACTTTGACATCCGATATCTCGGCTCTGGAAGGGTCTAGATCCTCCATTTTTGCGCGCTGGTCGAAGTCTCGTGGCCCTCTGTCAGAATCCAGAGTTTCAAGAAGATCGGAGGGGGTCAAAATTTCGGCCAAAAACGACAGTGTTACCCCTTATGTTTTTTTTTCAGGTCAAAACTTTGACATCCGATATCTCGGCTCTGGAAGGGTCTAGAGCCTCCATTTTTGCGCGCTGGTCGAAGTCTCGTGGCCCTCTGTCAGAATCCAGAGTTTCAAGAAGATCGGAGGGGGTCAAAATTTCGGCCAAAAACGACAGTGTTACCCCTTATGTTTTTTTTTTCAGGTCAAAACTTTGACATCCGATATCTCGGCTCTGGAAGGGTCTAGAGCCTCCATTTTTGCGCGCTGGTCGAAGTCTCGTGGCCCTCTGTCAGAATCCAGAGTTTCAAGATGATCGGAGGGGGTCAAAATTTCGGCCAAAAACGACAGTGTTACCCCTTATGTTTTTTTTTTTCAGGTCAAAACTTTGACATCCGATATCTCGGCTCTGGAATGGTCTAGAGCCTCCATTTTTGCGCGCTGGTCGAAGTCTCGTGGCCCTCTGTCAGAATCCAGAGTTTCAAGATGATCGGAGGAGGTCAAAATTTCAGCCAAAAACGACAGTGTTACCCCTTATGTTTTTTTTTCAGGTCAAAACTTTGACATCCGATATCTCGGCTCTGGAAGGGTCTAGAGCCTCCATTTTTGCGCGCTGGTCGAAGTCTCGTGGCCCTCTGTCAGAATCCAGAGTTTCAAGAAGATCGGAGGGGGTCAAAATTTCGGCCAAAAACGACAGTGTTACCCCTTATGTTTTTTTTCAGGTCAAAACTTTGACATCTGATATCTCGGCTCTGGAAGGGTCTAGAGCCTCCATTTTTGCGCGCTGGTCGAAGTCTCGTGGCCCTCTGTCAGAATCCAGAGTTTCAAGAAGATCGGAGGGGGTCAAAATTTCGGCCAAAAACGACAGTGTTACCCCTTATGTTTTTTTTTCAGGTCAAAATTTTGACATCCGATATCTCGGCTCTGGAAGGGTCTAGAGCCTCCATTTTTGCGCGCTGGTCGAAGTCTCGTGGCCCTCTGTCAGAATCCAGAGTTTCAAGAAGATCGGAGGGGGTCAAAATTTCGGCCAAAAACGACAGTGTTACCCCTTATGTTTTTTTTTTCAGGTCAAAACTTTGACATCCGATATCTCGGCTCTGGAAGGGTCTAGAGCCTCCATTTTTGCGCGCTGGTCGAAGTCTCGTGGCCCTCTGTCAGAATCCAGAGTTTCAAGATGATCGGAGGGGGTCAAAATTTCGGCCAAAAACGACAGTGTTACCCCTTATGTTTTTTTTTTTCAGGTCAAAACTTTGACATCCGATATCTCGGCTCTGGAATGGTCTAGAGCCTCCATTTTTGCGCGCTGGTCGAAGTCTCGTGGCCCTCTGTCAGAATCCAGAGTTTCAAGATGATCGGAGGAGGTCAAAATTTCAGCCAAAAACGACAGTGTTACCCCTTATGTTTTTTTTTCAGGTCAAAACTTTGACATCCGATATCTCGGCTCTGGAAGGGTCTAGAGCCTCCATTTTTGCGCGCTGGTCGAAGTCTCGTGGCCCTCTGTCAGAATCCAGAGTTTCAAGAAGATCGGAGGGGGTCAAAATTTCGGCCAAAAACGACAGTGTTACCCCTTATGTTTTTTTTCAGGTCAAAACTTTGACATCTGATATCTCGGCTCTGGAAGGGTCTAGAGCCTCCATTTTTGCGCGCTGGTCGAAGTCTCGTGGCCCTCTGTCAGAATCCAGAGTTTCAAGAAGATCGGAGGGGGTCAAAATTTCGGCCAAAAACGACAGTGTTACCCCTTATGTTTTTTTTTCAGGTCAAAATTTTGACATCCGATATCTCGGCTCTGGAAGGGTCTAGAGCCTCCATTTTTGCGCGCTGGTCGAAGTCTCGTGGCCCTCTGTCAGAATCCAGAGTTTCAAGAAGATCGGAGGGGGTCAAAATTTCGGCCAAAAACGACAGTGTTACCCCTTATGTTTTTTTTTCAGGTCAAAACTTTGACATCCGATATCTCGGCTCTGGAAGGGTCTAGAGCCTCCATTTTTGCGCGCTGGTCGAAGTCTCGTGGCCCTCTGTCAGAATCCAGAGTTTCAAGATGATCGGAGGGGGTCAAAATTTCGGCCAAAAACGACAGTGTTACCCCTTATGTTTTTTTTTCAGGTCAAAACTTTGACATCCGATATCTCGGCTCTGGAAGGGTCTAGAGCCTCCATTTTTGCGCGCTGGTCGAAGTCTCGTGGCCCTCTGTCAGAATCCAGAGTTTCAAGATGATCGGAGGGGGTCAAAATTTCGGCCAAAAACGACAGTGTTACCCCTTATGTTTTTTTTTCAGGTCAAAACTTTGACATCCGATATCTCGGCTCTGGAAGGGTCTGGAGCCTCCATTTTTGCGCGCTGGTCGAAGTCTCGTGGCCCTCTGTCAGAATCCAGAGTTTCAAGAAGATCGGAGGGGGTCAAAATTTCGGCCAAAAACGACAGTGTTACCCCTTATGTTTTTTTTTCAGGTCAAAACTTTGACATCCGATATCTCGGCTCTGGAAGGGTCTAGAGCCTCCATTTTTGCGCGCTGGTCGAAGTCTCGTGGCCCTCTGTCAGAATCCAGAGTTTCAAGAAGATCGGAGGGGGTCAAAATTTCGGCCAAAAACAACAGTGTTACCCCTTATGTTTTTTTTTCGGGTCAAAACTTTGATGTCCGATATCTCGGCTCTGGAAGGGTCTAGAGCCTCCATTTTTGCGCGCTGGTCGAAGTCTCGTGGCCCTCTGTCAGAATCCAGAGTTTCAAGAAGATCGGAGGGGGTCAAAATTTCGGCCAAAAACAACAGTGTTACCCCTTATGTTTTTTTTTCGGGTCAAAACTTTGACGTCCGATATCTCGGCTCTGGAAGGCTCTAGAGCCTCCATTTTTGCGCGCTGGTCGAAGTCTCGTGGCCCTCTGTCAGAATCCAGAGTTTCAAGAAGATCGGAGGGGGTCAAAATTTCGGCCAAAAACGACAGTGTTACCCCTTATGTTTTTTTTTTCAGGTCAAAACTTTGACATCCGATATCTCGGCTCTGGAAGGGTCTAGAGCCTCCATTTTTGCGCGCTGGTCGAAGTCTTGTGGGCCTATGTCAGAATCCAGAGTTTCAAGAAGATCGGAGGGGGTCAAAATTTCGGCCAAAAACGACAGTGTTACCCCTTATGTTTTTTTTTTCAGGTCAAAACTTTGACATCCGATATCTCGGCTCTGGAAGGGTCTAGAGCCTCCATTTTTGCGCGCTGGTCGAAGTCTCGTGGCCCTCTGTCAGAATCCAGAGTTTCAAGAAGATCGGAGGGGGTCAAAATTTCGGCCAAAAACAACAGTGTTACCCCTTATGTTTTTTTTTCGGGTCAAAACTTTGACGTCCGATATCTCGGCTCTGGAAGGGTCTAGAGCCTCCATTTTTGCGCGCTGGTCGAAGTCTCGTGGCCCTCTGTCAGAATCCAGAGTTTCAAGAAGATCGGAGGGGGTCAAAATTTCGGCCAAAAACGACAGTGTTACCCCTTATGTTTTTTTTTCAGGTCAAAACTTTGACATCCGATATCTCGGCTCTGGAAGGGTCTAGAGCCTCCATTTTTGCGCGCTGGTCGAAGTCTCGTGGCCCTCTGTCAGAATCCAGAGTTTCAAGATGATCGGAGGGGGTCAAAATTTCGGCCAAAAACGACAGTGTTACCCCTTATGTTTTTTTTTCAGGTCAAAACTTTGACATCCGATATCTCGGCTCTGGAAGGGTCTAGAGCCTCCATTTTTGCGCGCTGGTCGAAGTCTCGTGGCCCTCTGTCAGAATCCAGAGTTTCAAGAAGATCGGAGGGGGTCAAAATTTCGGCCAAAAACGACAGTGTTACCCCTTATGTTTTTTTTTTCAGGTCAAAACTTTGACATCCGATATCTCGGCTCTGGAAGGGTCTAGAGCCTCCATTTTTGCGCGCTGGTCGAAGTCTCGTGGCCCTCTGTCAGAATCCAGAGTTTCAAGATGATCGGAGGGGGTCAAAATTTCGGCCAAAAACGACAGTGTTACCCCTTATGTTTTTTTTTTCAGGTCAAAACTTTGACATCCGATATCTCGGCTCTGGAAGGGTCTAGATCCTCCATTTTTGCGCGCTGGTCGAAGTCTCGTGGCCCTCTGTCAGAATCCAGAGTTTCAAGAAGATCGGAGGGGGTCAAAATTTCGGCCAAAAACGACAGTGTTACCCCTTATGTTTTTTTTTTCAGGTCAAAACTTTGACATCCGATATCTCGGCTCTGGAAGGGTCTAGAGCCTCCATTTTTGCGCGCTGGTCGAAGTCTCGTGGCCCTCTGTCAGAATCCAGAGTTTCAAGATGATCGGAGGGGGTCAAAATTTCGGCCAAAAACGACAGTGTTACCCCTTATGTTTTTTTTTCAGGTCAAAACTTTGACATCCGATATCTCGGCTCTGGAAGGGTCTAGAGCCTCCATTTTTGCGCGCTGGTCGAAGTCTCGTGGCCCTCTGTCAGAATCCAGAGTTTCAAGAAGATCGGAGGGGGTCAAAATTTCGGCCAAAAACGACAGTGTTACCCCTTATGTTTTTTTTTTCAGGTCAAAACTTTGACATCCGATATCTCGGCTCTGGAAGGGTCTAGAGCCTCCATTTTTGCGCGCTGGTCGAAGTCTCGTGGCCCTCTGTCAGAATCCAGAGTTTCAAGATGATCGGAGGGGGTCAAAATTTCGGCCAAAAACGACAGTGTTACCCCTTATGTTTTTTTTTTCAGGTCAAAACTTTGACATCCGATATCTCGGCTCTGGAAGGGTCTAGATCCTCCATTTTTGCGCGCTGGTCGAAGTCTCGTGGCCCTCTGTCAGAATCCAGAGTTTCAAGAAGATCGGAGGGGGTCAAAATTTCGGCCAAAAACGACAGTGTTACCCCTTATGTTTTTTTTTCAGGTCAAAACTTTGACATCCGATATCTCGGCTCTGGAAGGGTCTAGAGCCTTCATTTTTGCGCGCTGGTCGAAGTCTCGTGGCCCTCTGTCAGAATCCAGAGTTTCAAGAAGATCGGAGGGGGTCAAAATTTCGGCCAAAACGACAGTGTTACCCCTTATGTTTTTTTTTTCAGGTCAAAACTTTGACATCCGATATCTCGGCTCTGGAAGGGTCTAGAGCCTCCATTTTTGCGCGCTGGTCGAAGTCTCGTGGCCCTCTGTCAGAATCCAGAGTTTCAAGATGATCGGAGGGGGTCAAAATTTCGGCCAAAAACGACAGTGTTACCCCTTATGTTTTTTTTTCAGGTCAAAACTTTGACATCCGATATCTCGGCTCTGGAAGGGTCTAGAGCCTCCATTTTTGCGCGCTGGTCGAAGTCTCGTGGCCCTCTGTCAGAATCCAGACTCTCAAGAAGATCAGAGGGGGTCAAAATTTCGGCCAAAAACGACAGTGTTACCCCTTATGTTTTTTTTTCAGGTCAAAACTTTGACATCCGATATCTCGGCTCTGGAAGGTTCTAGAGCCTCCATTTTTGCGCGCTGGTCGAAGTCTCGTGGCCCTCTGTCAGAATCCAGAGTTTCAAGATGATCGGAGGGGGTCAAAATTTCGGCCAAAAACAACAGTGTTACCCCTTATGTTTTTTTTTCGGGTCAAAACTTTGACGTCCGATATCTCGGCTCTGGAAGGGTCTAGAGCCTCCATTTTTGCGCGCTGGTCGAAGTCTCGTGGCCCTCTGTCAGAATCCAGAGTTTCAAGAAGATCGGAGGGGGTCAAAATTTCGGCCAAAAACGACAGTGTTACCCCTTATGTTTTTTTTTCAGGTCAAAACTTTGACATCCGATATCTCGGCTCTGGAAGGGTCTAGAGCCTTCATTTTTGCGCGCTGGTCGAAGTCTCGTGGCCCTCTGTCAGAATCCAGAGTTTCAAGAAGATCGGAGGGGGTCAAAATTTCGGCCAAAACGACAGTGTTACCCCTTATGTTTTTTTTTCAGGTCAAAACTTTGACATCCAATATCTCGGCTCTGGAAGGGTCTAGAGCCTCCATTTTTGCGCGCTGGTCGAAGTCTCGTGGCCCTCTGTCAGAATCCAGAGTTTCAAGATGATCGGAGGGGGTCAAAATTTCGGCCAAAAACAACAGTGTTACCCCTTATGTTTTTTTTTCAGGTCAAAACTTTGACATCCGATATCTCGGCTCTGGAAGGGTCTAGAGCCTCCATTTTTGCGCGCTGGTCGAAGTCTCGTGGCCCTCTGTCAGAATCCAGAGTCTCAAGAAGATCAGAGGGGGTCAAAATTTCGGCCAAAAACGACAGTGTTACCCCTTATGTTTTTTTTTTCAGGTCAAAACTTTGACATCCGATATCTCGGCTCTGGAAGGGTCTAGAGCCTCCATTTTTGCGCGCTGGTCGAAGTCTCGTGGCCCTCTGTCAGAATCCAGAGTTTCAAGAAGATCGGAGGGGGTCAAAATTTCGGCCAAAAACAACAGTGTTACCCCTTATGTTTTTTTTTCGGGTCAAAACTTTGACGTCCGATATCTCGGCTCTGGAAGGGTCTAGAGCCTCCATTTTTGCGCGCTGGTCGAAGTCTCGTGGCCCTCTGTCAGAATCCAGAGTTTCAAGAAGATCGGAGGGGGTCAAAATTTCGGCCAAAAACAACAGTGTTACCCCTTATGTTTTTTTTTCGGGTCAAAACTTTGACGTCCGATATCTCGGCTCTGGAAGGGTCTAGAGCCTCCATTTTTGCGCGCTGGTCGAAGTCTCGTGGCCCTCTGTCAGAATCCAGAGTTTCAAGAAGATCGGAGGGGGTCAAAATTTCGGCCAAAAACGACAGTGTTACCCCTTATGTTTTTTTTTCAGGTCAAAACTTTGACATCCGATATCTCGGCTCTGGAAGGGTCTAGAGCCTTCATTTTTGCGCGCTGGTCGAAGTCTCGTGGCCCTCTGTCAGAATCCAGAGTTTCAAGAAGATCGGAGGGGGTCAAAATTTCGGCCAAAACGACAGTGTTACCCCTTATGTTTTTTTTTTCAGGTCAAAACTTTGACATCCGATATCTCGGCTCTGGAAGGGTCTAGAGCCTCCATTTTTGCGCGCTGGTCGAAGTCTCGTGGCCCTCTGTCAGAATCCAGAGTTTCAAGATGATCGGAGGGGGTCAAAATTTCGGCCAAAAACGACAGTGTTACCCCTTATGTTTTTTTTTCAGGTCAAAACTTTGACATCCGATATCTCGGCTCTGGAAGGGTCTAGAGCCTCCATTTTTGCGCGCTGGTCGAAGTCTCGTGGCCCTCTGTCAGAATCCAGAGTCTCAAGAAGATCAGAGGGGGTCAAAATTTCGGCCAAAAACGACAGTGTTACCCCTTATGTTTTTTTTTTCAGGTCAAAACTTTGACATCCGATATCTCGGCTCTGGAAGGGTCTAGAGCCTCCATTTTTGCGCGCTGGACGAAGTCTCGTGGCCCTCTGTCAGAATCCAGAGTTTCAAGAAGATCGGAGGGGGTCAAAATTTCGGCCAAAAACAACAGTGTTACCCCTTATGTTTTTTTTTCGGGTCAAAACTTTGACGTCCGATATCTCGGCTCTGGAAGGGTCTAGAGCCTCCATTTTTGCGCGCTGGTCGAAGTCTCGTGGCCCTCTGTCAGAATCCAGAGTTTCAAGAAGATCGGAGGGGGTCAAAATTTCGGCCAAAAACGACAGTGTTACCCCTTATGTTTTTTTTTCAGGTCAAAACTTTGACATCCGATATCTCGGCTCTGGAAGGGTCTAGAGCCTCCATTTTTGCGCGCTGGTCGAAGTCTCGTGGCCCTCTGTCAGAATCCAGAGTTTCAAGAAGATCGGAGGGGGTCAAAATTTCGGCCAAAAACGACAGTGTTACCCCTTATGTTTTTTTTTCAGGTCAAAACTTTGACATCCGATATCTCGGCTCTGGAATGGTCTAGAGCCTCCATTTTTGCACGCTGGTCGAAGTCTCGTGGCCCTCTGTCAGAATCCAGAGTTTCAAGAAGATCGGAGGGGGTCAAAATTTCGGCCAAAAACGACAGTGTTACCCCTTATGTTTTTTTTTCAGGTCAAAACTTTGACATCCGATATCTCGGCTCTGGAAGGGTCTAGAGCCTTCATTTTTGCGCGCTGGTCGAAGTCTCGTGGCCCTCTGTCAGAATCCAGAGTTTCAAGAAGATCGGAGGGGGTCAAAATTTCGGCCAAAACGACAGTGTTACCCCTTATGTTTTTTTTTTCAGGTCAAAACTTTGACATCCGATATCTCGGCTCTGGAAGGGTCTAGAGCCTCCATTTTTGCGCGCTGGTCGAAGTCTCGTGGCCCTCTGTCAGAATCCAGAGTTTCAAGATGATCGGAGGGGGTCAAAATTTCGGCCAAAAACGACAGTGTTACCCCTTATGTTTTTTTTTCAGGTCAAAACTTTGACATCCGATATCTCGGCTCTGGAAGGGTCTAGAGCCTCCATTTTTGCGCGCTGGTCGAAGTCTCGTGGCCCTCTGTCAGAATCCAGAGTCTCAAGAAGATCAGAGGGGGTCAAAATTTCGGCCAAAAACGACAGTGTTACCCCTTATGTTTTTTTTTTTCAGGTCAAAACTTTGACATCCGATATCTCGGCTCTGGAAGGGTCTAGAGCCTCCATTTTTGCGCGCTGGTCGAAGTCTCTTGGCCCTCTGTCAGAATCCAGAGTTTCAAGAAGATCGGAGGGGGTCAAAATTTCGGCCAAAAACAACAGTGTTACCCCTTATGTTTTTTTTCGGGTCAAAACTTTGACGTCCGATATCTCGGCTCTGGAAGGGTCTAGAGCCTCCATTTTTGCGCGCTGGTCGAAGTCTCGTGGCCCTCTGTCAGAATCCAGAGTTTCAAGAAGATCGGAGGGGGTCAAAATTTCGGCCAAAAACGACAGTGTTACCCCTTATGTTTTTTTTTCAGGTCAAAACTTTGACATCCGATATCTCGGCTCTGGAAGGGTCTAGAGCCTCCATTTTTGCGCGCTGGTCGAAGTCTCGTGGCCCTCTGTCAGAATCCAGAGTTTCAAGAAGATCGGAGGGGGTCAAAATTTCGGCCAAAAACGACAGTGTTACCCCTTATGTTTTTTTTTCAGGTCAAAACTTTGACATCCGATATCTCGGCTCTGGAAGGGTCTAGAGCCTCCATTTTTGCGCGCTGGTCGAAGTCTCGTGGCCCTCTGTCAGAATCCAGAGTTTCAAGAAGATCGGAGGGGGTCAAAATTTCGGCCAAAAACAACAGTGTTACCCCTTATGTTTTTTTTTCGGGTCAAAACTTTGACGTCCGATATCTCGGCTCTGGAAGGGTCTAGAGCCTCCATTTTTGCGCGCTGGTCGAAGTCTCGTGGCCCTCTGTCAGAATCCAGAGTTTCAAGAAGATCGGAGGGGGTCAAAATTTCGGCCGAAAAACGACAGTGTTACCCCTTATGTTTTTTTTTTCGGGTCAAAACTTTGACATCCGATATCTCGGCTCTGGAAGGGTCTAGAGCCTCCATTTTTGCGCGCTGGTCGAAGTCTCTTGGCCCTCTGTCAGAATCCAGAGTTTCAAGAAGATCGGAGGGGGTCAAAATTTCGGCCAAAAACAACAGTTACCCCTTATGTTTTTTTTCAGGTCAAAACTTTGACGTCCGATATCTCGGCTCTGGAAGGGTCTAGAGCCTCCATTTTTGCGCGCTGGTCGAAGTCTCGTGGCCCTCTGTCAGAATCCAGAGTTTCAAGAAGATCGGAGGGGGTCAAAATTTCGGCCAAAAACGACAGTGTTACCCCTTATGTTTTTTTTTCAGGTCAAAACTTTGACGTCCGATATCTCGGCTCTGGAAGGGTCTAGAGCCTCCATTTTTGCGCGCTGGTCGAAGTCTCGTGGCCCTCTGTCAGAATCCAGAGTTTCAAGAAGATCGGAGGGGGTCAAAATTTCGGCCAAAAACGACAGTGTTACCCCTTATGTTTTTTTTTCAGGTCAAAACTTTGACATCCGATATCTCGGCTCTGGAAGGGTCTAGAGCCTCCATTTTTGCGCGCTGGTCGAAGTCTCGTGGCCCTCTGTCAGAATCCAGAGTTTCAAGAAGATCGGAGGGGGTCAAAATTTCGGCCAAAAACAACAGTGTTACCCCTTATGTTTTTTTTTCGGGTCAAAACTTTGACGTCCGATATCTCGGCTCTGGAAGGGTCTAGAGCCTCCATTTTTGCGCGCTGGTCGGAGTCTCGTGGCCCTCTGTCAGAATCCAGAGTTTCAAGAAGATCGGAGGGGGTCAAAATTTCGGCCAAAAACGACAGTGTTACCCCTTATGTTTTTTTTTTCGGGTCAAAACTTTGACATCCGATATCTCGGCTCTGGAAGGGTCTAGAGCCTCCATTTTTGCGCGCTGGTCGAAGTCTCTTGGCCCTCTGTCAGAATCCAGAGTTTCAAGAAGATCGGAGGGGGTCAAAATTTCGGCCAAAAACAACAGTTACCCCTTATGTTTTTTTTCAGGTCAAAACTTTGACATCCGATATCTCGGCTCTGGAAGGGTCTAGAGCCTCCATTTTTGCGTGCTGGTCGAAGTCTCGTGGCCCTCTGTCAGAATCCAGAGTTTCAAGAAGATCGGAGGGGGTCAAAATTTCGGCCAAAAACGACAGTGTTACCCCTTATGTTTTTTTTTCAGGTCAAAACTTTGACATCCGATATCTCGGCTCTGGAAGGGTCTAGAGCCTCCATTTTTGCGCGCTGGTCGAAGTCTCGTGGCCCTCTGTCAGAATCCAGAGTTTCAAGAAGATCGGAGGGGGTCAAAATTTCGGCCAAAAATGACAGTGTTACCCCTTATGTTTTTTTTTCGGGTCAAAACTTTGACGTCTGATATCTCGGCTCTGGAAGGGTCTAGAGCCTCCATTTTTGCACGCTGGTCGAAGTCTCGTGGCCCTCTGTCAGAATCCAGAGTTTCAAGAAGATCGGAGGGGGTCAAAATTTCGGCCAAAAACGACAGTGTTACCCCTTATGTTTTTTTTTCGGGTCAAAACTTTGACATCCGATATCTCGGCTCTGGAAGGGTCTAGAGCCTCCATTTTTGCGCGCTGGTTGAAGTGTCGTGGCCCTCTGTCAGAATCCAGAGTTTCAAGAAGATCGGAGGGGGTCAAAATTTCGGCCAAAAACGACAGTGTTACCCCTTATGTTTTTTTTTTCGGGTCAAAACTTTGACGTCTGATATCTTGGCTCTGGAAGGGTCTAGAGCCTCCATTTTTGCGTGCTGGTCGAAGTCTCGTGGCCCTCTGTCAGAATCTAGAGTTTCAAGAAAATCGGAGGGGGTCAAAATTTCGGCCAAAAAAAAAACATAAGGGGTAACACTGTCGTTTTTGGCCGAAATTTTGACCCCCTCCGATCTTCTTGAAACTCTGGATTCTGACAGAGGGCCACGAGACTTCGACCAGCACGCAAAAATGGAGGCTCTAGACCCTTCCAGAGCCGAGATATCGGATGTCAAAGTTTTGACCTGAAAAAAAAAACATAAGGGGTAACACTGTCGTTTTTGGCCGAAATTTTGACCCCCTCCGATCTTCTTGAAACTCTGGATTCTGACAGAGGGCCACGAGACTTCGACCAGCGCGCAAAAATGGAGGCTCTAGACCATTCCAGAGCCTAGATATCGGATGTCAAAGTTTTGACCTGAAAAAAAAAACATAAGGGGTAACACTGTCGTTTTTGGCCGAAATTTTGACCCCCTCCGATCATCTTGAAACTCTGGATTCTGACAGAGGGCCACGAGACTTCGACCAGCGCGCAAAAATGGAGGCTCTAGACCCTTCCAGAGCCGAGATATTGGATGTCAAAGTTTTGACCTGAAAAAAAAAACATAAGGGGTAACACTGTCGTTTTTGGCCGAAATTTTGACCCCCTCCGATTTTCTTGAAACTCTGGATTCTGACAGAGGGCCACGAGACTTCGACCAGCGCGCAAAAATGGAGGCTCTAGACCCTTCCAGAGCCGAGATATCGGATGTCAAAGTTTTGACCTGAAAAAAAAACATAAGGGGTAACACTGTCGTTTTTGGCCGAAATTTTGACCCCCTCCGATCTTCTTAAAACTCTGGATTCTGACAGAGGGCCACGAGACTTCGACCAGCGCGCAAAAATGGAGGCTCTAGACCATTCCAGAGCCGAGATATCGGATGTCAAAGTTTTGACCTGAAAAAAAAAACATAAGGGGTAACACTGTCGTTTTTGGCCGAAATTTTGACCCCCTCCGATCATCTTGAAACTCTGGATTCTGACAGAGGGCCAAGAGACTTCGACCAGCGCGCAAAAATGGAGGCTCTAGACCCTTCCAGAGCCGAGATATCGGATGTCAAAGTTTTGACCTGAAAAAAAAAAACATAAGGGGTAACACTGTCGTTTTTGGCCGAAATTTTGACCCCCTCCGATCATCTTGAAACTCTGGATTCTGACAGAGGGCCACGAGACTTCGACCAGCGCGCAAAAATGGAGGCTCTAGACCCTTCCAGAGCCGAGATATCGGATGTCAAAGTTTTGACCTGAAAAAAAAACATAAGGGGTAACACTGTCGTTTTTGGCCGATATTTTGACCCCCTCCGATCATCTTGAAACTCTGGATTCTGACAGAGGGCCACGAGACTTCGACCAGCGCGCAAAAATGGAGGCTCTAGACCCTTCCAGAGCCGAGATATCGGATGTCAAAGTTTTGACCTGAAAAAAAAACATAAGGGGTAACACTGTCGTTTTTGGCCGAAATTTTGACCCCCTCCGATCATCTTGAAACTCTGGATTCTGACAGAGGGCCACGAGACTTCGACCAGCGCGCAAAAATGGAGGCTCTAGACCCTTCCAGAGCCGAGATATCGGATGTCAAAGTTTTGACCTGAAAAAAAAAAACATAAGGGGTAACACTGTCGTTTTTGGCCGAAATTTTGACCCCCTCCGATCTTCTTGAAACTCTGGATTCTAACAGAGGGCCACGAGACTTCGACCAGCGCGCAAAAATGGAGGCTCTAGACCCTTCCAGAGCCGAGATATCGGATGTCAAAATTTTGGCCTGAAAAAAAAACATAAGGGGTAACACTGTCGTTTTTGGCCGAAATTTTGACCCCCTCCGATCTTCTTGAAACTCTGGATTCTGACAGAGGGCCACGAGACTTCGACCAGCGCGCAAAAATGGAGGCTCTAGACCCTTCCAGAGCCGAGATATCGGATGTCAAAGTTTTGACCTGAAAAAAAAACATAAGGGGTAACACTGTCGTTTTTGGCCGAAATTTTGACCCCCTCCGATTTTCTTGAAACTCTGGATTCTGACATAGGGCCACGAGACTTCGACCAGCGCGCAAAAATGGAGGCTCTAGACCCTTCCAGAGCCGAGATATCGGATGTCAAAGTTTTGACCTGAAAAAACAAACATAAGGGGTAACACTGTCGTTTTTGGCCGAAATTTTGACCCCCTCCGTTCTTCTTGAAACTCTGGATTCTGACAGAGGGCCACGAGACTTCGACCAGCGCGCAAAAATGGAGGCTCTAGACCCTTCCAGAGCCGAGATATCGGATGTCAAAGTTTTGACCTGAAAAAAAAAACATAAGGGGTAACACTGTCGTTTTTGGCTGAAATTTTGACCCCCTCCGATCTTCTTGAAACTCTGGATTCTGACAGAGGGCCACGAGACTTCGACCAGCGCGCAAAAATGGAGGCTCTAGACCCTTCCAGAGTCGAGATATCGGACGTCAAAGTTTTAACCCGAAAAAAAAACATAAGGGGTAACACTGTCGTTTTTGGCCGAAATTTTGACCCCCTCCGATTTTCTTGAAACTCTGGATTCTGACAGAGGGCCACGAGACTTCGACCAGCACGCAAAAATGGAGGCTCTAGACCCTTCCAGAGCCGAGATATCAGACGTCAAAGTTTTGACCCGAAAAAAAAACATAAGGGGTAACACTGTTGTTTTTGGCCGAAATTTTGACCCCCTCCGATCTTCTTGAAACTCTGGATTCTGACAGAGGGCCACGAGACTTCGACCAGCGCGCAAAAATGGAGGCTCTAAACCCTTCCAGAGCCGAGATATCAGATGTCAAAGTTTTGACCTGAAAAAAAAAACATAAGGGGTAACACTGTCGTTTTTGGCCGAAATTTTGACCCCCTCCGATCTTCTGGAAACTCTGGATTCTGACAGAGGGCCACGAGACTTCGACCAGCGCGCAAAAATGGAGGCTCTAGACCCTTCCAGCGCCGAGATATCGGATGTCAAAGTTTTGACCTGAAAAAAAAAACATAAGGGGTAACACTGTCGTTTTTGGCCGAAATTTTGACCCCCTCCGATCTTCTTGAAACTCTGGATTCTGACAGAGGGCCACGAGACTTCGACCAGCACGCAAAAATGGAGGCTCTAGACCCTTCCAGAGCCGAGATATCAGACGTCAAAATTTTGACCTGAAAAAAAAAACATAAGGGGTAACACTGTCGTTTTTGGCCGAAATTTTGACCCCCTCCGATCTTCTTGAAACTCTGGATTCTGACAGAGGGCCACGAGACTTCGACCAGCGCGCAAAAATGGAGGCTCTAGACCCTTCCAGAGCCGAGATATCGGATGTCAAAGTTTTGACCTAAAAAAAAAACATAAGGGGTAACACTGTTTATTTTTGGCCGAAATTTTGACCCCCTCCGATCTTCTTGAAACTCTGGATTCTGACAGAGGGCCAAGAGACTTCGACCAGCGCGCAAAAATGGAGGCTCTAGACCCTTCCAGAGCCGAGATATCGGATGTCAAAGTTTTGACCTGAAAAAAAAAACATAAGGGGTAACACTGTTGTTTTTGGCTGAAATTTTGACCCCCTCCGATCTTCTTGAAACTCTGGATTCTGACAGAGGGCCACGAGACTTCGATCAGCGCGCAAAAATGGAGGCTCTAGACCCTTCCAGAGCCGAGATATCGGATGTCAAAGTTTTGACCTGAAAAAAAAAACATAAGGGGTAACACTGTCGTTTTTGGCCGAAATTTTGACCCCCTCCGATCATCTTGAAACTCTGGATTCTGACAGAGGGCCAAGAGACTTCGACCAGCGCGCAAAAATGGAGGCTCTAGACCCTTCCAGAGCCGAGATATCGGATGTCAAAGTTTTGACCTGAAAAAAAACCATAAGGGGTAACACTGTCGTTTTTGGCCGAAATTTTGACCCCCTCCGATCATCTTGAAACTCTGGATTCTGACAGAGGGCCACGAGACTTCGACCAGCGCACAAAAATGGAGGCTCTAGACCCTTCCAGAGCCGAGATATCGGATGTCAAAGTTTTGACCTGAAAAAAAAAACATAAGGGGTAACACTGTCGTTTTTGGCCGAAATTTTGACCCCCTCCGATCTTCTTGAAACTCTGGATTCTGACAGAGGGCCACGAGACTTCGACCAGCGCGCAAAAATGGAGGCTCTAGACCATTCCAGAGCCGAGATATCGGATGTCAAAGTTTTGACCTGAAAAAAAAACATAAGGGGTAACACTGTCGTTTTTGGCCGAAATTTTGACCCCCTCCGATTTTCTTGAAACTCTGGATTCTGACAGAGGGCCACGAGACTTCGACCAGCGCGCAAAAATGGAGGCTCTAGACCCTTCCAGAGCCGAGATATCGGATGTCAAAGTTTTGACCTGAAAAAAAAAACATAAGGGGTAACACTGTCGTTTTTGGCCGAAATTTTGACCCCCTCCGATTTTCTTGAAACTCTGGATTCTGACAGAGGGCCACGAGACTTCGACCAGCGCGCAAAAATGGAGGCTCTAGACCCTTCCAGAGCCGAGATATCGGATGTCAAAGTTTTGACCTGAAAAAAAAAACATAAGGGGTAACACTGTCGTTTTTGGCCGAAATTTTGACCCCCTCCGATCTTCTTGAAACTCTGGATTCTGACAGAGGGCCACGAGACTTCGACCAGCGCGCAAAAATGGAGGCTCTAGACCATTCCAGAGCCGAGATATCGGATGTCAAAGTTTTGACCTGAAAAAAAAACATAAGGGGTAACACTGTCGTTTTTGGCCGAAATTTTGACCCCCTCCGATCATCTTGAAACTCTGGATTCTGACAGAGGGCCACGAGACTTCGACCAGCGCGCAAAAATTGAGGCTCTAGACCCTTCCAGAGCCGAGATATCGGATGTCAAAGTTTTGACCTGAAAAAAAAAAACATAAGGGGTAACACTGTCGTTTTTGGCCGAAATTTTGACCCCCTCCGATCATCTTGAAACTCTGGATTCTGACAGAGGGCCACGAGACTTCGACCAGCGCGCAAAAATGGAGGCTCTAGACCCTTCCAGAGCCGAGATATCGGATGTCAAAGTTTTGACCTGAAAAAAAAACATAAGGGGTAACACTGTCGTTTTTGGCCGAAATTTTGACCCCCTCCGATCTTCTTGAAACTCTGGATTCTGACAGAGGGCCACGAGACTTCGACCAGCGCGCAAAAATGGAGGCTCTAAACCCTTCCAGAGCCGAGATATCAGATGTCAAAGTTTTGACCTGAAAAAAAAACATAAGGGGTAACACTGTCGTTTTTGGCCGAAATTTTGACCCCCTCCGATCTTCTGGAAACTCTGGATTCTGACAGAGGGCCACGAGACTTCGACCAGCGCGCAAAAATGGAGGCTCTAGACCCTTCCAGCGCCGAGATATCGGATGTCAAAGTTTTGACCTGAAAAAAAAAACATAAGGGGTAACACTGTCGTTTTTGGCCGAAATTTTGACCCCCTCCGATCTTCTTGAAACTCTGGATTCTGACAGAGGGCCACGAGACTTCGACCAGCACGCAAAAATGGAGGCTCTAGACCCTTCCAGAGCCGAGATATCAGACGTCAAAATTTTGACCTGAAAAAAAAAACATAAGGGGTAACACTGTCGTTTTTGGCCGAAATTTTGACCCCCTCCGATCTTCTTGAAACTCTGGATTCTGACAGAGGGCCACGAGACTTCGACCAGCGCGCAAAAATGGAGGCTCTAGACCCTTCCAGAGCCGAGATATCGGATGTCAAAGTTTTGACCTAAAAAAAAAACATAAGGGGTAACACTGTTTATTTTTGGCCGAAATTTTGACCCCCTCCGATCTTCTTGAAACTCTGGATTCTGACAGAGGGCCAAGAGACTTCGACCAGCGCGCAAAAATGGAGGCTCTAGACCCTTCCAGAGCCGAGATATCGGATGTCAAAGTTTTGACCTGAAAAAAAAAACATAAGGGGTAACACTGTTGTTTTTGGCTGAAATTTTGACCCCCTCCGATCTTCTTGAAACTCTGGATTCTGACAGAGGGCCACGAGACTTCGATCAGCGCGCAAAAATGGAGGCTCTAGACCCTTCCAGAGCCGAGATATCGGATGTCAAAGTTTTGACCTGAAAAAAAAAACATAAGGGGTAACACTGTCGTTTTTGGCCGAAATTTTGACCCCCTCCGATCATCTTGAAACTCTGGATTCTGACAGAGGGCCAAGAGACTTCGACCAGCGCGCAAAAATGGAGGCTCTAGACCCTTCCAGAGCCGAGATATCGGATGTCAAAGTTTTGACCTGAAAAAAAACCATAAGGGGTAACACTGTCGTTTTTGGCCGAAATTTTGACCCCCTCCGATCATCTTGAAACTCTGGATTCTGACAGAGGGCCACGAGACTTCGACCAGCGCACAAAAATGGAGGCTCTAGACCCTTCCAGAGCCGAGATATCGGATGTCAAAGTTTTGACCTGAAAAAAAAAACATAAGGGGTAACACTGTCGTTTTTGGCCGAAATTTTGACCCCCTCCGATCTTCTTGAAACTCTGGATTCTGACAGAGGGCCACGAGACTTCGACCAGCGCGCAAAAATGGAGGCTCTAGACCATTCCAGAGCCGAGATATCGGATGTCAAAGTTTTGACCTGAAAAAAAAACATAAGGGGTAACACTGTCGTTTTTGGCCGAAATTTTGACCCCCTCCGATTTTCTTGAAACTCTGGATTCTGACAGAGGGCCACGAGACTTCGACCAGCGCGCAAAAATGGAGGCTCTAGACCCTTCCAGAGCCGAGATATCGGATGTCAAAGTTTTGACCTGAAAAAAAAAACATAAGGGGTAACACTGTCGTTTTTGGCCGAAATTTTGACCCCCTCCGATTTTCTTGAAACTCTGGATTCTGACAGAGGGCCACGAGACTTCGACCAGCGCGCAAAAATGGAGGCTCTAGACCCTTCCAGAGCCGAGATATCGGATGTCAAAGTTTTGACCTGAAAAAAAAACATAAGGGGTAACACTGTCGTTTTTGGCCGAAATTTTGACCCCCTCCGATCTTCTTGAAACTCTGGATTCTGACAGAGGGCCACGAGACTTCGACCAGCGCGCAAAAATGGAGGCTCTAGACCATTCCAGAGCCGAGATATCGGATGTCAAAGTTTTGACCTGAAAAAAAAACATAAGGGGTAACACTGTCGTTTTTGGCCGAAATTTTGACCCCCTCCGATCATCTTGAAACTCTGGATTCTGACAGAGGGCCACGAGACTTCGACCAGCGCGCAAAAATTGAGGCTCTAGACCCTTCCAGAGCCGAGATATCGGATGTCAAAGTTTTGACCTGAAAAAAAAAAACATAAGGGGTAACACTGTCGTTTTTGGCCGAAATTTTGACCCCCTCCGATCATCTTGAAACTCTGGATTCTGACAGAGGGCCACGAGACTTCGACCAGCGCGCAAAAATGGAGGCTCTAGACCCTTCCAGAGCCGAGATATCGGATGTCAAAGTTTTGACCTGAAAAAAAAACATAAGGGGTAACACTGTCGTTTTTGGCCGAAATTTTGACCCCCTCCGATCTTCTTGAAACTCTGGATTCTGACAGAGGGCCACGAGACTTCGACCAGCGCGCAAAAATGGAGACTCTAGACCATTCCAGAGCCGAGATATCGGATGTCAAAGTTTTGACCTGAAAAAAAAAACATAAGGGGTAACACTGTCGTTTTTGGCCGAAATTTTGACCCCCTCCGATCATCTTGAAACTCTGGATTCTGACAGAGGGCCACGAGACTTCGACCAGCTCGCAAAAATGGAGGCTCTAGACCCTTCCAGAGCCGAGATATCGGATGTCAAAGTTTTGACCTGAAAAAAAAAACATAAGGGGTAACACTGTCGTTTTTGGCCGAAATTTTGACCCCCTCCGATCATCTTGAAACTCTGGATTCTGACAGAGGGCCACGAGACTTCGACCAGCGCGCAAAAATGGAGGCTCTAGACCCTTCCAGAGCCGAGATATCGGATGTCAAAGTTTTGACCTGAAAAAAAAACATAAGGGGTAACACTGTCGTTTTTGGCCGAAATTTTGACCCCCTCCGATCTTCTTGAAACTCTGGATTCTGACAGAGGGCCACGAGACTTCGACCAGCGCGCAAAAATGGAGGCTCTAGACCATTCCAGAGCCGAGATATCGGATGTCAAAGTTTTGACCTGAAAAAAAAACATAAGGGGTAACACTGTCGTTTTTGGCCGAAATTTTGACCCCCTCCGATCATCTTGAAACTCTGGATTCTGACAGAGGGCCACGAGACTTCGACCAGCGCGCAAAAATGGAGGCTCTAGACCCTTCCAGAGCCGAGATATTGGATGTCAAAGTTTTGACCTGAAAAAAAAACATAAGGGGTAACACTGTCGTTTTTGGCCGAAATTTTGACCCCCTCCGATTTTCTTGAAACTCTGGATTCTGACAGAGGGCCACGAGACTTCGACCAGCGCGCAAAAATGGAGACTCTAGACCATTCCAGAGCCGAGATATCGGATGTCAAAGTTTTGACCTGAAAAAAAAAACATAAGGGGTAACACTGTCGTTTTTGGCCGAAATTTTGACCCCCTCCGATCATCTTGAAACTCTGGATTCTGACAGAGGGCCACGAGACTTCGACCAGCTCGCAAAAATGGAGGCTCTAGACCCTTCCAGAGCCGAGATATCGGATGTCAAAGTTTTGACCTGAAAAAAAAAACATAAGGGGTAACACTGTCGTTTTTGGCCGAAATTTTGACCCCCTCCGATCATCTTGAAACTCTGGATTCTGACAGAGGGCCACGAGACTTCGACCAGCGCGCAAAAATGGAGGCTCTAGACCCTTCCAGAGCCGAGATATCGGATGTCAAAGTTTTGACCTGAAAAAAAAACATAAGGGGTAACACTGTCGTTTTTGGCCGAAATTTTGACCCCCTCCGATCTTCTTGAAACTCTGGATTCTGACAGAGGGCCACGAGACTTCGACCAGCGCGCAAAAATGGAGGCTCTAGACCATTCCAGAGCCGAGATATCGGATGTCAAAGTTTTGACCTGAAAAAAAAAACATAAGGGGTAACACTGTCGTTTTTGGCCGAAATTTTGACCCCCTCCGATCATCTTGAAACTCTGGATTCTGACAGAGGGCCATGAGACTTCGACCAGCGCGCAAAAATGGAGGCTCTAGACCCTTCCAGAGCCGAGATATTGGATGTCAAAGTTTTGACCTGAAAAAAAAACATAAGGGGTAACACTGTCGTTTTTGGCCGAAATTTTGACCCCCTCCGATTTTCTTGAAACTCTGGATTCTGACAGAGGGCCACGAGACTTCGACCAGCGCGCAAAAATGGAGGCTCTAGACCCTTCCAGAGCCGAGATATCGGATGTCAAAGTTTTGACCTGAAAAAAAAACATAAGGGGTAACACTGTCGTTTTTGGCCGAAATTTTGACCCCCTCCGATCTTCTTAAAACTCTGGATTCTGACAGAGGGCCACGAGACTTCGACCAGCGCGCAAAAATGGAGGCTCTAGACCATTCCAGAGCCGAGATATCGGATGTCAAAGTTTTGACCTGAAAAAAAAAACATAAGGGGTAACACTGTCGTTTTTGGCCGAAATTTTGACCCCCTCCGATCATCTTGAAACTCTGGATTCTGACAGAGGGCCACGAGACTTCGACCAGCGCGCAAAAATGGAGGCTCTAGACCCTTCCAGAGCCGAGATATCGGATGTCAAAGTTTTGACCTGAAAAAAAAACATAAGGGGTAACACTGTCGTTTTTGGCCGAAATTTTGACCCCCTCCGATCATCTTGAAACTCTGGATTCTGACAGAGGGCCACGAGACTTCGACCAGCGCGCAAAAATGGAGGCTCTAGACCCTTCCAGAGCCGAGATATCGGATGTCAAAGTTTTGACCTGAAAAAAAAACATAAGGGGTAACACTGTCGTTTTTGGCCGAAATTTTGACCCCCTCCGATCTTCTTGAAACTCTGGATTCTGACAGAGGGCCACGAGACTTCGACCAGCGCGCAAAAATGGAGGCTCTAGACCATTCCAGAGCCGAGATATCGGATGTCAAAGTTTTGACCTGAAAAAAAAACATAAGGGGTAACACTGTCGTTTTTGGCCGAAATTTTGACCCCCTCCGATCATCTTGAAACTCTGGATTCTGACAGAGGGCCACGAGACTTCGACCAGCGCGCAAAAATGGAGGCTCTAGACCCTTCCAGAGCCGAGATATCGGATGTCAAAGTTTTGACCTGAAAAAAAAACATAAGGGGTAACACTGTCGTTTTTGGCCGAAATTTTGACCCCCTCCGATCATCTTGAAACTCTGGATTCTGACAGAGGGCCACGAGACTTCGACCAGCGCGCAAAAATGGAGGCTCTAGACCCTTCCAGAGCCGAGATATCGGATGTCAAAGTTTTGACCTGAAAAAAAAAAAACATAAGGGGTAACACTGTCGTTTTTGGCCGAAATTTTGACCCCCTCCGATCTTCTTGAAACTCTGGATTCTAACAGAGGGCCACGAGACTTCGACCAGCGCGCAAAAATGGAGGCTCTAGACCCTTCCAGAGCCGAGATATCGGATGTCAAAATTTTGGCCTGAAAAAAAAACATAAGGGGTAACACTGTCGTTTTTGGCCGAAATTTTGACCCCCTCCGATCTTCTTGAAACTCTGGATTCTGACAGAGGGCCACGAGACTTCGACCAGCGCGCAAAAATGGAGGCTCTAGACCCTTCCAGAGCCGAGATATCGGATGTCAAAGTTTTGACCTGAAAAAAAACATAAGGGGTAACACTGTCGTTTTTGGCCGAAATTTTGACCCCCTCCGATTTTCTTGAAACTCTGGATTCTGACATAGGGCCACGAGACTTCGACCAGCGCGCAAAAATGGAGGCTCTAGACCCTTCCAGAGCCGAGATATCGGATGTCAAAGTTTTGACCTGAAAAAAAAAACATAAGGGGTAACACTGTCGTTTTTGGCCGAAATTTTGACCCCCTCCGATCTTCTTGAAACTCTGGATTCTGACAGAGGGCCACGAGACTTCGACCAGCGCGCAAAAATGGAGGCTCTAGACCCTTCCAGAGCCGAGATATCGGATGTCAAAGTTTTGACCTGAAAAAAAAACATAAGGGGTAACACTGTCGTTTTTGGCTGAAATTTTGACCCCCTCCGATCTTCTTGAAACTCTGGATTCTGACAGAGGGCCACGAGACTTCGACCAGCGCGCAAAAATGGAGGCTCTAGACCCTTCCAGAGTCGAGATATCGGACGTCAAAGTTTTAACCCGAAAAAAAAACATAAGGGGTAACACTGTCGTTTTTGGCCGAAATTTTGACCCCCTCCGATTTTTTTGAAACTCTGGATTCTGACAGAGGGCCACGAGACTTCGACCAGCACGCAAAAATGGAGGCTCTAGACCCTTCCAGAGCCGAGATATCAGACGTCAAAGTTTTGACCCGAAAAAAAAAACATAAGGGGTAACACTGTCGTTTTTGGCCGAAATTTTGACCCCCTCCGATCTTCTTGAAACTCTGGATTCTGACAGAGGGCCACGAGACTTCGACCAGCGCGCAAAAATGGAGGCTCTAGACCCTTCCAGAGCCGAGATATCAGATGTCAAAGTTTTGACCTGAAAAAAAAACATAAGGGGTAACACTGTCGTTTTTGGCCGAAATTTTGACCCCCTCCGATCTTCTGGAAACTCTGGATTCTGACAGAGGGCCACGAGACTTCGACCAGCGCGCAAAAATGGAGGCTCTAGACCCTTCCAGAGCCGAGATATCGGATGTCAAAGTTTTGACCTGAAAAAAAAACATAAGGGGTAACACTGTCGTTTTTGGCCGAAATTTTGACCCCCTCCGATCTTCTTGAAACTCTGGATTCTGACAGAGGGCCACGAGACTTCGACCAGCACGCAAAAATGGAGGCTCTAGACCCTTCCAGAGCCGAGATATCAGACGTCAAAATTTTGACCTGAAAAAAAAAAACATAAGGGGTAACACTGTCGTTTTTGGCCGAAATTTTGACCCCCTCCGATCTTCTTGAAACTCTGGATTCTGACAGAGGGCCACGAGACTTCGACCAGCGCGCAAAAATGGAGGCTCTAGACCCTTCCAGAGCCGAGATATCGGATGTCAAAGTTTTGACCTGAAAAAAAAAAACATAAGGGGTAACACTGTTTATTTTTGGCCGAAATTTTGACCCCCTCCGATCTTCTTGAAACTCTGGATTCTGACAGAGGGCCAAGAGACTTCGACCAGCGCGCAAAAATGGAGGCTCTAGACCCTTCCAGAGCCGAGATATCGGATGTCAAAGTTTTGACCTGAAAAAAAAACATAAGGGGTAACACTGTTGTTTTTGGCTGAAATTTTGACCCCCTCCGATCTTCTTGAAACTCTGGATTCTGACAGAGGGCCACGAGACTTCGATCAGCGCGCAAAAATGGAGGCTCTAGACCCTTCCAGAGCCGAGATATCGGATGTCAAAGTTTTGACCTGAAAAAAAAACATAAGGGGTAACACTGTCGTTTTTGGCCGAAATTTTGACCCCCTCCGATCTTCTTGAAACTCTGGATTCTGACAGAGGGCCACGAGACTTCGACCAGCGCGCAAAAATGGAGGCTCTAGACCATTCCAGAGCCGAGATATCGGATGTCAAAGTTTTGACCTGAAAAAAAAACATAAGGGGTAACACTGTCGTTTTTGGCCGAAATTTTGACCCCCTCCGATCATCTTGAAACTCTGGATTCTGACAGAGGGCCACGAGACTTCGACCAGCGCGCAAAAATGGAGGCTCTAGACCCTTCCAGAGCCGAGATATTGGATGTCAAAGTTTTGACCTGAAAAAAAAACATAAGGGGTAACACTGTCGTTTTTGGCCGAAATTTTGACCCCCTCCGATTTTCTTGAAACTCTGGATTCTGACAGAGGGCCACGAGACTTCGACCAGCGCGCAAAAATGGAGGCTCTAGACCCTTCCAGAGCCGAGATATCGGATGTCAAAGTTTTGACCTGAAAAAAAACATAAGGGGTAACACTGTCGTTTTTGGCCGAAATTTTGACCCCCTCCGATCTTCTTGAAACTCTGGATTCTGACAGAGGGCCACGAGACTTCGACCAGCGCGCAAAAATGGAGACTCTAGACCATTCCAGAGCCGAGATATCGGATGTCAAAGTTTTGACCTGAAAAAAAAAACATAAGGGGTAACACTGTCGTTTTTGGCCGAAATTTTGACCCCCTCCGATCATCTTGAAACTCTGGATTCTGACAGAGGGCCACGAGACTTCGACCAGCTCGCAAAAATGGAGGCTCTAGACCCTTCCAGAGCCGAGATATCGGATGTCAAAGTTTTGACCTGAAAAAAAAAAAACATAAGGGGTAACACTGTCGTTTTTGGCCGAAATTTTGACCCCCTCCGATCATCTTGAAACTCTGGATTCTGACAGAGGGCCACGAGACTTCGACCAGCGCGCAAAAATGGAGGCTCTAGACCCTTCCAGAGCCGAGATATCGGATGTCAAAGTTTTGACCTGAAAAAAAAACATAAGGGGTAACACTGTCGTGTTTGGCCGAAATTTTGACCCCCTCCGATCTTCTTGAAACTCTGGATTCTGACAGAGGGCCACGAGACTTCGACCAGCGCGCAAAAATGGAGGCTCTAGACCATTCCAGAGCCGAGATATCGGATGTCAAAGTTTTGACCTGAAAAAAAAACATAAGGGGTAACACTGTCGTTTTTGGCCGAAATTTTGACCCCCTCCGATCATCTTGAAACTCTGGATTCTGACAGAGGGCCACGAGACTTCGACCAGCGCGCAAAAATGGAGGCTCTAGACCCTTCCAGAGCCGAGATATTGGATGTCAAAGTTTTGACCTGAAAAAAAAACATAAGGGGTAACACTGTCGTTTTTGGCCGAAATTTTGACCCCCTCCGATTTTCTTGAAACTCTGGATTCTGACAGAGGGCCACGAGACTTCGACCAGCGCGCAAAAATGGAGGCTCTAGACCCTTCCAGAGCCGAGATATCGGATGTCAAAGTTTTGACCTGAAAAAAAAACATAAGGGGTAACACTGTCGTTTTTGGCCGAAATTTTGACCCCCTCCGATCTTCTTAAAACTCTGGATTCTGACAGAGGGCCACGAGACTTCGACCAGCGTGCAAAAATGGAGGCTCTAGACCATTCCAGAGCCGAGATATCGGATGTCAAAGTTTTGACCTGAAAAAAAAAACATAAGGGGTAACACTGTCGTTTTTGGCCGAAATTTTGACCCCCTCCGATCATCTTGAAACTCTGGATTCTGACAGAGGGCCACGAGACTTCGACCAGCGCGCAAAAATGGAGGCTCTAGACCCTTCCAGAGCCGAGATATCGGATGTCAAAGTTTTGACCTGAAAAAAAAACATAAGGGGTAACACTGTCGTTTTTGGCCGAAATTTTGACCCCCTCCGATCTTCTTGAAACTCTGGATTCTGACAGAGGGCCACGAGACTTCGACCAGCGCGCAAAAATGGAGGCTCTAGACCATTCCAGAGCCGAGATATCGGATGTCAAAGTTTTGACCTGAAAAAAAAACATAAGGGGTAACACTGTCGTTTTTGGCCGAAATTTTGACCCCCTCCGATCATCTTGAAACTCTGGATTCTGACAGAGGGCCACGAGACTTCGACCAGCGCGCAAAAATGGAGGCTCTAGACCCTTCCAGAGCCGAGATATCGGATGTCAAAGTTTTGACCTGAAAAAAAAAAACATAAGGGGTAACACTGTCGTTTTTGGCCGAAATTTTGACCCCCTCCGATCATCTTGAAACTCTGGATTCTGACAGAGGGCCACGAGACTTCGACCAGCGCGCAAAAATGGAGGCTCTAGACCCTTCCAGAGCCGAGATATCGGATGTCAAAATTTTGGCCTGAAAAAAAAACATAAGGGGTAACACTGTCGTTTTTGGCCGAAATTTTGACCCCCTCCGATCTTCTTGAAACTCTGGATTCTGACAGAGGGCCACGAGACTTCGACCAGCGCGCAAAAATGGAGGCTCTAGACCCTTCCAGAGCCGAGATATCGGATGTCAAAGTTTTGACCTGAAAAAAAAACATAAGGGGTAACACTGTCGTTTTTGGCCGAAATTTTGACCCCCTCTGATTTTCTTGAAACTCTGGATTCTGACATAGGGCCACGAGACTTCGACCAGCGCGCAAAAATGGAGGCTCTAGACCCTTCCAGAGCCGAGATATCGGATGTCAAAGTTTTGACCTGAAAAAAAAAACATAAGGGGTAACACTGTCGTTTTTGGCCGAAATTTTGACCCCCTCCGATCATCTTGAAACTCTGGATTCTGACAGAGGGCCACGAGACTTCGACCAGCGCGCAAAAATGGAGGCTCTAGACCCTTCCAGAGCCGAGATATCGGATGTCAAAGTTTTGACCTGAAAAAAAAAACATAAGGGGTAACACTGTCGTTTTTGGCTGAAATTTTGACCCCCTCCGATCTTCTTGAAACTCTGGATTCTGACAGAGGGCCACGAGACTTCGACCAGCGCGCAAAAATGGAGGCTCTAGACCCTTCCAGAGTCGAGATATCGGACGTCAAAGTTTTAACCCGAAAAAAAAACATAAGGGGTAACACTGTCGTTTTTGGCCGAAATTTTGACCCCCTCCGATTTTCTTGAAACTCTGGATTCTGACAGAGGTCCACGAGACTTCGACCAGCACGCAAAAATGGAGGCTCTAGACCCTTCCAGAGCCGAGATATCAGACGTCAAAGTTTTGACCCGAAAAAAAACATAAGGGGTAACACTGTCGTTTTTGGCCGAAATTTTGACCCCCTCCGATCTTCTTGAAACTCTGGATTCTGACAGAGGGCCACGAGACTTCGACCAGCGCGCAAAAATGGAGGCTCTAGACCCTTCCAGAGCCGAGATATCAGATGTCAAAGTTTTGACCTGAAAAAAAAAACATAAGGGGTAACACTGTCGTTTTTGGCCGAAATTTTGACCCCCTCCGATCTTCTGGAAACTCTGGATTCTGACAGAGGGCCACGAGACTTCGACCAGCGCGCAAAAATGGAGGCTCTAGACCCTTCCAGAGCCGAGATATCGGATATCAAAGTTTTGACCTGAAAAAAAAAACATAAGGGGTAACACTGTCGTTTTTGGCCGAAATTTTGACCCCCTCCGATCTTCTTGAAACTCTGGATTCTGACAGAGGGCCACGAGACTTCGACCAGCACGCAAAAATGGAGGCTCTAGACCCTTCCAGAGCCGAGATATCAGACGTCAAAATTTTGACCTGAAAAAAAAAAACATAAGGGGTAACACTGTCGTTTTTGGCCGAAATTTTGACCCCCTCCGATCTTCTTGAAACTCTGGATTCTGACAGAGGGCCACGAGACTTCGACCAGCGCGCAAAAATGGAGGCTCTAGACCCTTCCAGAGCCGAGATATCGGATGTCAAAGTTTTGACCTGAAAAAAAAACATAAGGGGTAACACTGTTTATTTTTGGCCGAAATTTTGACCCCCTCCGATCTTCTTGAAACTCTGGATTCTGACAGAGGGCCAAGAGACTTCGACCAGCGCGCAAAAATGGAGGCTCTAGACCCTTCCAGAGCCGAGATATCGGATGTCAAAGTTTTGACCTGAAAAAAAAAACATAAGGGGTAACACTGTTGTTTTTGGCTGAAATTTTGACCCCCTCCGATCTTCTTCAAACTCTGGATTCTGACAGAGGGCCACGAGACTTCGATCAGCGCGCAAAAATGGAGGCTCTAGACCCTTCCAGAGCCGAGATATCGGATGTCAAAGTTTTGACCTGAAAAAAAAAACATAAGGGGTAACACTGTCGTTTTTGGCCGAAATTTTGACCCCCTCCGATCATCTTGAAACTCTGGATTCTGACAGAGGGCCACGAGACTTCGACCAGCGCGCAAAAATGGAGGCTCTAGACCCTTCCAGAGCCGAGATATCGGATGTCAAAGTTTTGACCTGAAAAAAAACCATAAGGGGTAACACTGTCGTTTTTGGCCGAAATTTTGACCCCCTCCGATCATCTTGAAACTCTGGATTCTGACAGAGGGCCACGAGACTTCGACCAGCGCACAAAAATGGAGGCTCTAGACCCTTCCAGAGCCGAGATATCGGATGTCAAAGTTTTGACCTGAAAAAAAAAACATAAGGGGTAACACTGTCGTTTTTGGCCGAAATTTTGACCCCCTCCGATCTTCTTGAAACTCTGGATTCTGACAGAGGGCCACGAGACTTCGACCAGCGCGCAAAAATGGAGGCTCTAGACCATTCCAGAGCCGAGATATCGGATGTCAAAGTTTTGACCTGAAAAAAAAACATAAGGGGTAACACTGTCGTTTTTGGCCGAAATTTTGACCCCCTCCGATTTTCTTGAAACTCTGGATTCTGACAGAGGGCCACGAGACTTCGACCAGCGCGCAAAAATGGAGGCTCTAGACCCTTCCAGAGCCGAGATATCGGATGTCAAAGTTTTGACCTGAAAAAAAAAACATAAGGGGTAACACTGTCGTTTTTGGCCGAAATTTTGACCCCCTCCGATCATCTTGAAACTCTGGATTCTGACAGAGGGCCACGAGACTTCGACCAGCGCGCAAAAATGGAGGCTCTAGACCCTTCCAGAGCCGAGATATCGGATGTCAAAGTTTTGACCTGAAAAAAAAACATAAGGGGTAACACTGTCGTTTTTGGCCGAAATTTTGACCCCCTCCGATCATCTTGAAACTCTGGATTCTGACAGAGGGCCACGAGACTTCGACCAGCGCGCAAAAATGGAGGCTCTAGACCCTTCCAGAGCCGAGATATCGGATGTCAAAGTTTTGACCTGAAAAAAAAACATAAGGGGTAACACTGTCGTTTTTGGCCGAAATTTTGACCCCCTCCGATCTTCTTGAAACTCTGGATTCTGACAGAGGGCCACGAGACTTCGACCAGCGCGCAAAAATGGAGGCTCTAGACCATTCCAGAGCCGAGATATCGGATGTCAAAGTTTTGACCTGAAAAAAAAACATAAGGGGTAACACTGTCGTTTTTGGCCGAAATTTTGACCCCCTCCGATCATCTTGAAACTCTGGATTCTGACAGAGGGCCACGAGACTTCGACCAGCGCGCAAAAATGGAGGCTCTAGACCCTTCCAGAGCCGAGATATCGGATGTCAAAGTTTTGACCTGAAAAAAAACATAAGGGGTAACACTGTCGTTTTTGGCCGAAATTTTGACCCCCTCCGATCATCTTGAAACTCTGGATTCTGACAGAGGGCCACGAGACTTCGACCAGCGCGCAAAAATGGAGGCTCTAGACCCTTCCAGAGCCGAGATATCGGATGTCAAAGTTTTGACCTGAAAAAAAAAACATAAGGGGTAACACTGTCGTGTTTGGCCGAAATTTTGACCCCCTCCGATCTTCTTGAAACTCTGGATTCTAACAGAGGGCCACGAGACTTCGACCAGCGCGCAAAAATGGAGGCTCTAGACCCTTCCAGAGCCGAGATATCGGATGTCAAAATTTTGGCCTGAAAAAAAAACATAAGGGGTAACACTGTCGTTTTTGGCCGAAATTTTGACCCCCTCCGATCTTCTTGAAACTCTGGATTCTGACAGAGGGCCACGAGACTTCGACCAGCGCGCAAAAATGGAGGCTCTAGACCCTTCCAGAGCCGAGATATCGGATGTCAAAGTTTTGACCTGAAAAAAAAACATAAGGGGTAACACTGTCGTTTTTGGCCGAAATTTTGACCCCCTCCGATCATCTTGAAACTCTGGATTCTGACAGAGGGCCACGAGACTTCGACCAGCGCACAAAAATGGAGGCTCTAGACCCTTCCAGAGCCGAGATATCGGATGTCAAAGTTTTGACCTGAAAAAAAAAACATAAGGGGTAACACTGTCGTTTTTGGCCGAAATTTTGACCCCCTCCGATCTTCTTGAAACTCTGGATTCTGACAGAGGGCCACGAGACTTCGACCAGCGCGCAAAAATGGAGGCTCTAGACCATTCCAGAGCCGAGATATCGGATGTCAAAGTTTTGACCTGAAAAAAAAACATAAGGGGTAACACTGTCGTTTTTGGCCGAAATTTTGACCCCCTCCGATTTTCTTGAAACTCTGGATTCTGACAGAGGGCCACGAGACTTCGACCAGCGCGCAAAAATGGAGGCTCTAGACCCTTCCAGAGCCGAGATATCGGATGTCAAAGTTTTGACCTGAAAAAAAAAACATAAGGGGTAACACTGTCGTTTTTGGCCGAAATTTTGACCCCCTCCGATTTTCTTGAAACTCTGGATTCTGACAGAGGGCCACGAGACTTCGACCAGCGCGCAAAAATGGAGGCTCTAGACCCTTCCAGAGCCGAGATATCGGATGTCAAAGTTTTGACCTGAAAAAAAAACATAAGGGGTAACACTGTCGTTTTTGGCCGAAATTTTGACCCCCTCCGATCTTCTTGAAACTCTGGATTCTGACAGAGGGCCACGAGACTTCGACCAGCGCGCAAAAATGGAGGCTCTAGACCATTCCAGAGCCGAGATATCGGATGTCAAAGTTTTGACCTGAAAAAAAACATAAGGGGTAACACTGTCGTTTTTGGCCGAAATTTTGACCCCCTCCGATCATCTTGAAACTCTGGATTCTGACAGAGGGCCACGAGACTTCGACCAGCGCGCAAAAATGGAGGCTCTAGACCCTTCCAGAGCCGAGATATCGGATGTCAAAGTTTTGACCTGAAAAAAAAAAACATAAGGGGTAACACTGTCGTTTTTGGCCGAAATTTTGACCCCCTCCGATCATCTTGAAACTCTGGATTCTGACAGAGGGCCACGAGACTTCGACCAGCGCGCAAAAATGGAGGCTCTAGACCCTTCCAGAGCCGAGATATCGGATGTCAAAGTTTTGACCTGAAAAAAAAACATAAGGGGTAACACTGTCGTTTTTGGCCGAAATTTTGACCCCCTCCGATCTTCTTGAAACTCTGGATTCTGACAGAGGGCCACGAGACTTCGACCAGCGCGCAAAAATGGAGACTCTAGACCATTCCAGAGCCGAGATATCGGATGTCAAAGTTTTGACCTGAAAAAAAAAACATAAGGGGTAACACTGTCGTTTTTGGCCGAAATTTTGACCCCCTCCGATCATCTTGAAACTCTGGATTCTGACAGAGGGCCACGAGACTTCGACCAGCTCGCAAAAATGGAGGCTCTAGACCCTTCCAGAGCCGAGATATCGGATGTCAAAGTTTTGACCTGAAAAAAAAAACATAAGGGGTAACACTGTCGTTTTTGGCCGAAATTTTGACCCCCTCCGATCATCTTGAAACTCTGGATTCTGACAGAGGGCCACGAGACTTCGACCAGCGCGCAAAAATGGAGGCTCTAGACCCTTCCAGAGCCGAGATATCGGATGTCAAAATTTTGACCTGAAAAAAAAACATAAGGGGTAACACTGTCGTTTTTGGCCGAAATTTTGACCCCCTCCGATCTTCTTGAAACTCTGGATTCTGACAGAGGGCCACGAGACTTCGACCAGCGCGCAAAAATGGAGGCTCTAGACCATTCCAGAGCCGAGATATCGGATGTCAAAGTTTTGACCTGAAAAAAAAACATAAGGGGTAACACTGTCGTTTTTGGCCGAAATTTTGACCCCCTCCGATCATCTTGAAACTCTGGATTCTGACAGAGGGCCACGAGACTTCGACCAGCGCGCAAAAATGGAGGCTCTAGACCCTTCCAGAGCCGAGATATTGGATGTCAAAGTTTTGACCTGAAAAAAAAAACATAAGGGGTAACACTGTCGTTTTTGGCCGAAATTTTGACCCCCTCCGATTTTCTTGAAACTCTGGATTCTGACAGAGGGCCACGAGACTTCGACCAGCGCGCAAAAATGGAGGCTCTAGACCCTTCCAGAGCCGAGATATCGGATGTCAAAATTTTGACCTGAAAAAAAAACATAAGGGGTAACACTGTCGTTTTTGGCCGAAATTTTGACCCCCTCCGATCTTCTTGAAACTCTGGATTCTGACAGAGGGCCACGAGACTTCGACCAGCGCGCAAAAATGGAGGCTCTAGACCATTCCAGAGCCGAGATATCGGATGTCAAAGTTTTGACCTGAAAAAAAACATAAGGGGTAACACTGTCGTTTTTGGCCGAAATTTTGACCCCCTCCGATCATCTTGAAACTCTGGATTCTGACAGAGGGCCACGAGACTTCGACCAGCGCGCAAAAATGGAGGCTCTAGACCCTTCCAGAGCCGAAATATTGGATGTCAAAGTTTTGACCTGAAAAAAAAAACATAAGGGGTAACACTGTCGTTTTTGGCCGAAATTTTGACCCCCTCCGATTTTCTTGAAACTCTGGATTCTGACAGAGGGCCACGAGACTTCGACCAGCGCGCAAAAATGGAGGCTCTAGACCCTTCCAGAGCCGAGATATCGGATGTCAAAGTTTTGACCTGAAAAAAAAACATAAGGGGTAACACTGTCGTTTTTGGCCGAAATTTTGACCCCCTCCGATCTTCTTAAAACTCTGGATTCTGACAGAGGGCCACGAGACTTCGACCAGCGCGCAAAAATGGAGGCTCTAGACCATTCCAGAGCCGAGATATCGGATGTCAAAGTTTTGACCTGAAAAAAAAAAACATAAGGGGTAACACTGTCGTTTTTGGCCGAAATTTTGACCCCCTCCGATCATCTTGAAACTCTGGATTCTGACAGAGGGCCACGAGACTTCGACCAGCGCGCAAAAATGGAGGCTCTAGACCCTTCCAGAGCCGAGATATCGGATGTCAAAGTTTTGACCTGAAAAAAAAAACATAAGGGGTAACACTGTCGTTTTTGGCCGAAATTTTGACCCCCTCCGATCATCTTGAAACTCTGGATTCTGACAGAGGGCCACGAGACTTCGACCAGCGCGCAAAAATGGAGGCTCTAGACCCTTCCAGAGCCGAGATATCGGATGTCAAAGTTTTGACCTGAAAAAAAAAACATAAGGGGTAACACTGTCGTTTTTGGCCGAAATTTTGACCCCCTCCGATCTTCTTGAAACTCTGGATTCTGACAGAGGGCCACGAGACTTCGACCAGCGCGCAAAAATGGAGGCTCTAGACCATTCCAGAGCCGAGATATCGGATGTCAAAGTTTTGACCTGAAAAAAAAACATAAGGGGTAACACTGTCGTTTTTGGCCGTAATTTTGACCCCCTCCGATCATCTTGAAACTCTGGATTCTGACAGAGGGCCACGAGACTTCGACCAGCGCGCAAAAATGGAGGCTCTAGACCCTTCCAGAGCCGAGATATCGGATGTCAAAGTTTTGACCTGAAAAAAAACATAAGGGGTAACACTGTCGTTTTTGGCCGAAATTTTGACCCCCTCCGATCATCTTGAAACTCTGGATTCTGACAGAGGGCCACGAGACTTCGACCAGCGCGCAAAAATGGAGGCTCTAGACCCTTCCAGAGCCGAGATATCGGATGTCAAAGTTTTGACCTGAAAAAAAAAACATAAGGGGTAACACTGTCGTTTTTGGCCGAAATTTTGACCCCCTCCGATCTTCTTGAAACTCTGGATTCTAACAGAGGGCCACGAGACTTCGACCAGCGCGCAAAAATGGAGGCTCTAGACCCTTCCAGAGCCGAGATATCGGATGTCAAAATTTTGGCCTGAAAAAAAAACATAAGGGGTAACACTGTCGTTTTTGGCCGAAATTTTGACCCCCTCCGATCTTCTTGAAACTCTGGATTCTGACAGAGGGCCACGAGACTTCGACCAGCGCGCAAAAATGGAGGCTCTAGACCCTTCCAGAGCCGAGATATCGGATGTCAAAGTTTTGACCTGAAAAAAAAACATAAGGGGTAACACTGTCGTTTTTGGCCGAAATTTTGACCCCCTCCGATTTTCTTGAAACTCTGGATTCTGACATAGAGCCACGAGACTTCGACCAGCGCGCAAAAATGGAGTCTCTAGACCCTTCCAGAGCCGAGATATCGGATGTCAAAGTTTTGACCTGAAAAAAAAACATAAGGGGTAACACTGTCGTTTTTGGCCGAAATTTTGACCCCCTCCGATCTTCTTGAAACTCTGGATTCTGACAGAGGGCCACGAGACTTCGACCAGCGCGCAAAAATGGAGGCTCTAGACCCTTCCAGAGCCGAGATATCGGATGTCAAAGTTTTGACCTGAAAAAAAAAACATAAGGGGTAACACTGTCGTTTTTGGCTGAAATTTTGACCCCCTCCGATCTTCTTGAAACTCTGGATTCTGACAGAGGGCCACGAGACTTCGACCAGCGCGCAAAAATGGAGGCTCTAGACCCTTCCAGAGTCGAGATATCGGACGTCAAAGTTTTAACCCGAAAAAAAAACATAAGGGGTAACACTGTCGTTTTTGGCCGAAATTTTGACCCCCTCCGATTTTCTTGAAACTCTGGATTCTGACAGAGGGCCACGAGACTTCGACCAGCACGCAAAAATGGAGGCTCTAGACCCTTCCAGAGCCGAGATATCAGACGTCAAAGTTTTGACCCGAAAAAAAAACATAAGGGGTAACACTGTCGTTTTTGGCCGAAATTTTGACCCCCTCCGATCTTCTTGAAACTCTGGATTCTGACAGAGGGCCACGAGACTTCGACCAGCGCGCAAAAATGGAGGCTCTAGACCCTTCCAGAGCCGAGATATCGGATGTCAAAGTTTTGACCTGAAAAAAAAAACATAAGGGGTAACACTGTCGTTTTTGGCCGAAATTTTGACCCCCTCCGATCTTCTGGAAACTCTGGATTCTGACAGAGGGCCACGAGACTTCGACCAGCGCGCAAAAATGGAGGCTCTAGACCCTTCCAGAGCCGAGATATCGGATGTCAAAGTTTTGACCTGAAAAAAAAAACATAAGGGGTAACACTGTCGTTTTTGGCCGAAATTTTGACCCCCTCCGATCTTCTTGAAACTCTGGATTCTGACAGAGGGCCACGAGACTTCGACCAGCACGCAAAAATGGAGGCTCTAGACCCTTCCAGAGCCGAGATATCAGACGTCAAAGTTTTGACCTGAAAAAAAAAACATAAGGGGTAACACTGTCGTTTTTGGCCGAAATTTTGACCCCCTCCGATCTTCTTGAAACTCTGGATTCTGACAGAGGGCCACGAGACTTCGACCAGCGCGCAAAAATGGAGGCTCTAGACCCTTCCAGAGCCGAGATATCGGATGTCAAAGTTTTGACCTGAAAAAAAAACATAAGGGGTAACACTGTTTATTTTTGGCCGAAATTTTGACCCCCTCCGATCTTCTTGAAACTCTGGATTCTGACAGAGGGCCAAGAGACTTCGACCAGCGCGCAAAAATGGAGGCTCTAGACCCTTCCAGAGCCGAGATATCGGATGTCAAAGTTTTGACCTGAAAAAAAAACATAAGGGGTAACACTGTCGTTTTTGGCCGAAATTTTGACCCCCTCCGATCTTCTTGAAACTCTGGATTCTGACAGAGGGCCACGAGACTTCGACCAGCGCGCAAAAATGGAGGCTCTAGACCCTTCCAGAGCCGAGATATCGGACGTCAAAGTTTTGACCTGAAAAAAAAACATAAGGGGTAACACTGTTGTTTTTGGCCGAAATTTTGACCCCCTCCGATCTTCTTGAAACTCTGGATTCTGACAGAGGGCCACGAGACTTCGACCAGCGCGCAAAAATGGAGGCTCTAGACCCTTCCAGAGCCGAGATATCGGATGTCAAAGTTTTGACCTGAAAAAAAACATAAGGGGTAACACTGTCGTTTTTGGCCGAAATTTTGACCCCCTCCGATTTTCTTGAAACTCTGGATTCTGACAGAGGGCCACGAGACTTCGACCAGCGCGCAAAAATGGAGGCTCTAGACCCTTCCAGAGCCGAGATATCGGATGTCAAAGTTTTGACCTGAAAAAAAAACATAAGGGGTAACACTGTCGTTTTTGGCCGAAATTTTGACCCCCTCCGATCTTCTTGAAACTCTGGATTCTGACAGAGGGCCACGAGACTTCGACCAGCGCGCAAAAATGGAGGCTCTAGACCATTCCAGAGCCGAGATATCGGATGTCAAAGTTTTGACCTGAAAAAAAACATAAGGGGTAACACTGTCGTTTTTGGCCGAAATTTTGACCCCCTCCGATCATCTTGAAACTCTGGATTCTGACAGAGGGCCACGAGACTTCGACCAGCGCGCAAAAGTGGAGGCTCTAGACCCTTCCAGAGCCGAGATATCGGATGTCAAAGTTTTGACCTGAAAAAAAAACATAAGGGGTAACACTGTCGTTTTTGGCCGAAATTTTGACCCCCTCCGATCATCTTGAAACTCTGGATTCTGACAGAGGGCCACGAGACTTCGACCAGCGCGCAAAAATGGAGGCTCTAGACCCTTCCAGAGCCGAGATATCGGATGTCAAAGTTTTGACCTGAAAAAAAAAACATAAGGGGTAACACTGTCGTTTTTGGCCGAAATTTTGACCCCCTCCGATCATCTTGAAACTCTGGATTCTGACAGAGGGCCTTGAGACTTCGACCAGCGCGCAAAAATGGAGGCTCTAGACCCTTCCAGAGCCGAGATATCGGATGTCAAAGTTTTGACCTGAAAAAAAACATAAGGGGTAACACTGTCGTTTTTGGCCGAAATTTTGACCCCCTCCGATTTTCTTGAAACTCTGGATTCTGACAGAGGGCCACGAGACTTCGACCAGCGCGCAAAAATGGAGGCTCTAGACCCTTCCAGAGCCGAGATATCGGATGTCAAAGTTTTGACCTGAAAAAAAAACATAAGGGGTAACACTGTCGTTTTTGGCCGAAATTTTGACCCCCTCCGATCTTCTTGAAACTCTGGATTCTGACAGAGGGCCACGAGACTTCGACCAGCGCGCAAAAATGGAGGCTCTAGACCCTTCCAGAGCCGAGATATCGGATGTCAAAGTTTTGACCTGAAAAAAAAAACATAAGGGGTAACACTGTTGTTTTTGGCCGAAATTTTGACCCCCTCCGATCTTCTTGAAACTCTGGATTCTGACAGAGGGCCAAGAGACTTCGATCAGCGCGCAAAAATGGAGGCTCTAGACCCTTCCAGAGCCGAGATATCGGATGTCAAAGTTTTGACCCGAAAAAAAAAACATAAGGGGTAACACTGTCGTTTTTGGCCGAAATTTTGACCCCCTCCGATCTTCTTGAAACTCTGGATTCTGACAGAGGGCCACGAGACTTCGACCAGCGCGCAAAAATGGAGGCTCTAGACCCTTCCAGAGCCGAGATATCGGACGTCAAAGTTTTGACCTGAAAAAAAAAACATAAGGGGTAACACTGTTGTTTTTGGCCGAAATTTTGACCCCCTCCGATCTTCTTGAAACTCTGGATTCTGACAGAGGGCCACGAGACTTCGACCAGCGCGCAAAAATGGAGGCTCTAGACCCTTCCAGAGCCGAGATATCGAAGGTCAAAATTTGGACCTGAAAAAAAAACATAAGGGGTAACACTGTCATTTTTTTTTTTTGGCCGAAATTTTGACCCCCTCCGATTTTCTTGAAACTCTGGATTCTGACAGAGGGCCACGAGACTTCGACCAGCGCGCAAAAATGGAGGCTCTAGACCCTTCCAGAGCCGAGATATCGGATGTCAAAGTTTTGACCTGAAAAAAAAACATAAGGGGTAACACTGTCGTTTTTGGCCGAAATTTTGACCCCCTCCGATTTTCTTGAAACTCTGGATTCTGACAGAGGGCCACGAGACTTCGACCAGCGCGCAAAAATGGAGGCTCTAGACCCTTCCAGAGCCGAGATATCGGATGTCAAAGTTTTGACCTGAAAAAAAAAACATAAGGGGTAACACTGTCGTTTTTGGCCGAAATTTTGACCCCCTCCGATCTTCTTGAAACTCTGGATTCTGACAGAGGGCCACGAGACTTCGACCAGCGCGCAAAAATGGAGGCTCTAGACCATTCCAGAGCCGAGATATCGGATGTCAAAGTTTTGACCTGAAAAAAAAAACATAAGGGGTAACACTGTCGTTTTTGGCCGAAATTTTGACCCCCTCCGATCATCTTGAAACTCTGGATTCTGACAGAGGGCCACGAGACTTCGACCAGCGCGCAAAAATGGAGGCTCTAGACCCTTCCAGAGCCGAGATATCGGATGTCAAAGTTTTGACCTGAAAAAAAAACATAAGGGGTAACACTGTCGTTTTTGGCCGAAATTTTGACCCCCTCCGATCATCTTGAAACTCTGGATTTTGACAGAGGGCCACGAGACTTCGACCAGCGCGCAAAAATGGAGGCTCTAGACCCTTCCAGAGCCGAGATATCGGATGTCAAAGTTTTGACCTGAAAAAAAAAACATAAGGGGTAACACTGTCGTTTTTGGCCGAAATTTTGACCCCCTCCGATCTTCTTGAAACTCTGGATTCTGACAGAGGGCCACGAGACTTCGACCAGCGCGCAAAAATGGAGGCTCTAGACCATTCCAGAGCCGAGATATCGGATGTCAAAGTTTTGACCTGAAAAAAAAAAAAACATAAGGGGTAACACTGTCGTTTTTGGCCGAAATTTTGACCCCCTCCGATCATCTTGAAACTCTGGATTCTGACAGAGGGCCACGAGACTTCGACCAGCGCGCAAAAATGGAGGCTCTAGACCCTTCCAGAGCCGAGATATCGGATGTCAAAGTTTTGACCTGAAAAAAAAAAACATAAGGGGTAACACTGTCGTTTTTGGCCGAAATTTTGACCCCCTCCGATTTTCTTGAAACTCTGGATTCTGACAGAGGGCCACGAGACTTCGACCAGCGCGCAAAAATGGAGGCTCTAGACCCTTCCAGAGCCGAGATATCGGATGTCAAAGTTTTGACCTGAAAAAAAAACATAAGGGGTAACACTGTCGTTTTTGGCCGAAATTTTGACCCCCTCCGATTTTCTTGAAACTCTGGATTCTGACAGAGGGCCACGAGACTTCGACCAGCGCGCAAAAATGGAGGCTCTAGACCCTTCCAGAGCCGAGATATCGGATGTCAAAGTTTTGACCTGAAAAAAAAAAAACATAAGGGGTAACACTGTCGTTTTTGGCCGAAATTTTGACCCCCTCCGATTTTCTTGAAACTCTGGATTCTGACAGAGGGCCACGAGACTTCGACCAGCGCGCAAAAATGGAGGCTCTAGACCCTTCCAGAGCCGAGATATCGGATGTCAAAGTTTTGACCTGAAAAAAAAACATAAGGGGTAACACTGTCGTTTTTGGCCGAAATTTTGACCCCCTCCGATTTTCTTGAAACTCTGGATTCTGACAGAGGGCCACAAGACTTCGACCAGCGCGCAAAAATGGAGGCTCTAAACCCTTCCAGAGCCGAGATATCGGATGTCAAAGTTTTGACCTGAAAAAAAAAACATAAGGGGTAACACTGTCGTTTTTGGCCGAAATTTTGACCCCCTCCGATCTTCTTGAAACTCTGGATTCTGACAGAGGGCCACGAGACTTCGACCAGCGCGCAAAAATGGAGGCTCTAGACCATTCCAGAGCCGAGATATCGGATGTCAAAGTTTTGACCTGAAAAAAAAACATAAGGGGTAACACTGTCGTTTTTGGCCGAAATTTTGACCCCCTCCGATCATCTTGAAACCCTGGATTCTGACAGAGGGCCACGAGACTTCGACCAGCGCGCAAAAATGGAGGCTCTAGACCCTTCCAGAGCCGAGATATCGGATGTCAAAGTTTTGACCTGAAAAAAAAAAAACATAAGGGGTAACACTGTCGTTTTTGGCCGAAATTTTGACCCCCTCCGATCATCTTGAAACTCTGGATTCTGACAGAGGGCCACGAGACTTCGACCAGCGCGCAAAAATGGAGGCTCTAGACCCTTCCAGAGCCGAGATATCGGATGTCAAAGTTTTGACCTGAAAAAAAAACATAAGGGGTAACACTGTCGTTTTTGGCCGAAATTTTGACCCCCTCCGATCTTCTTGAAACTCTGGATTCTGACAGAGGGCCACGAGACTTCGACCAGCGCGCAAAAATGGAGGCTCTAGACCATTCCAGAGCCGAGATATCGGATGTCAAAGTTTTGACCTGAAAAAAAAACATAAGGGGTAACACTGTCGTTTTTGGCCGAAATTTTGACCCCCTCCGATCATCTTGAAACTCTGGATTCTGACAGAGGGCCACGAGACTTCGACCAGCGCGCAAAAATGGAGGCTCTAGACCCTTCCAGAGCCGAGATATCGGATGTCAAAGTTTTGACCTGAAAAAAAACATAAGGGGTAACACTGTCGTTTTTGGCCGAAATTTTGACCCCCTCCGATCATCTTGAAACTCTGGATTCTGACAGAGGGCCACGAGACTTCGACCAGCGCGCAAAAATGGAGGCTCTAGACCCTTCCAGAGCCGAGATATCGGATGTCAAAGTTTTGACCTGAAAAAAAACATAAGGGGTAACACTGTCGTTTTTGGCCGAAATTTTGACCCCCTCCAATCTTCTTGAAACTCTGGATTCTGACAGAGGGCCACGAGACTTCGACCAGCGCGCAAAAATGGAGGCTCTAGACCATTCCAGAGCCGAGATATCGGATGTCAAAGTTTTGACCTGAAAAAAAAAACATAAGGGGTAACACTGTCGTTTTTGGCCGAAATTTTGACCCCCTCCGATCATCTTGAAACTCTGGATTCTGACAGAGGGCCACGAGACTTCGACCAGCGCGCAAAAATGGAGGCTCTAGACCCTTCCAGAGCCGAGATATCGGATGTCAAAGTTTTGACCTGAAAAAAAAACATAAGGGGTAACACTGTCGTTTTTGGCCGAAATTTTGACCCCCTCCGATCTTCTTGAAACTCTGGATTCTGACAGAGGGCCACGAGACTTCGACCAGCGCGCAAAAATGGAGGCTCTAGACCAATCCAGAGCCGAGATATCAGGTGTCAAAGTTTTGACCTGAAAAAAAACATAAGGGGTAACACTGTCGTTTTTGGCCGAAATTTTGACCCCCTCCGATCATCTTGAAACTCTGGATTCTGACAGAGGGCCACGAGACTTCGACCAGCGCGCAAAAATGGAGGCTCTAGACCCTTCCAGAGCCGAGATATCGGATGTCAAAGTTTTGACCTGAAAAAAAACCATAAGGGGTAACACTGTCGTTTTTGGCCGAAATTTTGACCCCCTCCGATCATCTTGAAACTCTGGATTCTGACAGAGGGCCACGAGACTTCGACCAGCGCGCAAAAATGGAGGCTCTAGACCCTTCCAGAGCCGAGATATCGGATGTCAAAGTTTTGACCTGAAAAAAAAACATAAGGGGTAACACTGTCGTTTTTGGCCGAAATTTTGACCCCCTCCGATCTTCTTGAAACTCTGGATTCTAACAGAGGGCCACGAGACTTCGACCAGCGCGCAAAAATGGAGGCTCTAGACCCTTCCAGAGCCGAGATATCGGATGTCAAAATTTTGACCTGAAAAAAAAACATAAGGGGTAACACTGTCGTTTTTGGCCGAAATTTTGACCCCCTCCGATCTTCTTGAAACTCTGGATTCTGACAGAGGGCCACGAGACTTCGACCAGCGCGCAAAAATGGAGGCTCTAGACCCTTCCAGAGCCGAGATATCGGATGTCAAAGTTTTGACCTGAAAAAAAAACATAAGGGGTAACACTGTCGTTTTTGGCCGAAATTTTGACCCCCTCCGATTTTCTTGAAACTCTGGATTCTGACATAGGGCCACGAGACTTCGACCAGCGCGCAAAAATGGAGGCTCTAGACCCTTCCAGAGCCGAGATATCGGATGTCAAAGTTTTGACCTGAAAAAAAAAAACATAAGGGGTAACACTGTCGTTTTTGGCCGAAATTTTGACCCCCTCCGATCTTCTTGAAACTCTGGATTCTGACAGAGGGCCACGAGACTTCGACCAGCGCGCAAAAATGGAGGCTCTAGACCCTTCCAGAGCCGAGATATCGGATGTCAAAGTTTTGACCTGAAAAAAAAAACATAAGGGGTAACACTGTCGTTTTTGGCTGAAATTTTGACCCCCTCCGATCTTCTTGAAACTCTGGATTCTGACAGAGGGCCACGAGACTTCGACCAGCGCGCAAAAATGGAGGCTCTAGACCCTTCCAGAGCCGAGATATCGGACGTCAAAGTTTTAACCCGAAAAAAAAACATAAGGGGTAACACTGTCGTTTTTGGCCGAAATTTTGACCCCCTCCGATTTTCTTGAAACTCTGGATTCTGACAGAGGGCCACGAGACTTCGACCAGCACGCAAAAATGGAGGCTCTAGACCCTTCCAGAGCCGAGATATCAGACGTCAAAGTTTTGACCCGAAAAAAAAAACATAAGGGGTAACACTGTCGTTTTTGGCCGAAATTTTGACCCCCTCCGATCTTCTTGAAACTCTGGATTCTGACAGAGGGCCACGAGACTTCGACCAGCGCGCAAAAATGGAGGCTCTAGACCCTTCCAGAGCCGAGATATCGGATGTCAAAGTTTTGACCTGAAAAAAAACATAAGGGGTAACACTGTCGTTTTTGGCCGAAATTTTGACCCCCTCCGATCATCTTGAAACTCTGGATTCTGACAGAGGGCCACGAGACTTCGACCAGCGCGCAAAAATGGAGGCTCTAGACCCTTCCAGAGCCGAGATATCGGATGTCAAAGTTTTGACCTGAAAAAAAAACATAAGGGGTAACACTGTCGTTTTTGGCCGAAATTTTGACCCCTCCAATCTTCTTGAAACTCTGGATTCTGACAGAGGGCCACGAGACTTCGACCAGCGCGCAAAAATGGAGGCTCTAGACCATTCCAGAGCCGAGATATCGGATGTCAAAGTTTTGACCTGAAAAAAAAAACATAAGGGGTAACACTGTCGTTTTTGGCCGAAATTTTGACCCCCTCCGATCATCTTGAAACTCTGGATTCTGACAGAGGGCCACGAGACTTCGACCAGCGCGCAAAAATGGAGGCTCTAGACCCTTCCAGAGCCGAGATATCGGATGTCAAAGTTTTGACCTGAAAAAAAAACATAAGGGGTAACACTGTCGTTTTTGGCCGAAATTTTGACCCCCTCCGATCTTCTTGAAACTCTGGATTCTGACAGAGGGCCACGAGACTTCGACCAGCGCGCAAAAATGGAGGCTCTAGACCAATCCAGAGCCGAGATATCAGATGTCAAAGTTTTGACCTGAAAAAAAACATAAGGGGTAACACTGTCGTTTTTGGCCGAAATTTTGACCCCCTCCGATCATCTTGAAACTCTGGATTCTGACAGAGGGCCACGAGACTTCGACCAGCGCGCAAAAATGGAGGCTCTAGACCCTTCCAGAGCCGAGATATCGGATGTCAAAGTTTTGACCTGAAAAAAAAACATAAGGGGTAACACTGTCGTTTTTGGCCGAAATTTTGACCCCCTCCGATCATCTTGAAACTCTGGATTCTGACAGAGGGCCACGAGACTTCGACCAGCGCGCAAAAATGGAGGCTCTAGACCCTTCCAGAGCCGAGATATCGGATGTCAAAGTTTTGACCTGAAAAAAAAACATAAGGGGTAACACTGTCGTTTTTGGCCGAAATTTTGACCCCCTCCGATCTTCTTGAAACTCTGGATTCTAACAGAGGGCCACGAGACTTCGACCAGCGCGCAAAAATGGAGGCTCTAGACCCTTCCAGAGCCGAGATATCGGATGTCAAAATTTTGACCTGAAAAAAAAACATAAGGGGTAACACTGTCGTTTTTGGCCGAAATTTTGACCCCCTCCGATCTTCTTGAAACTCTGGATTCTGACAGAGGGCCACGAGACTTCGACCAGCGCGCAAAAATGGAGGCTCTAGACCCTTCCAGAGCCGAGATATCGGATGTCAAAGTTTTGACCTGAAAAAAAAACATAAGGGGTAACACTGTCGTTTTTGGCCGAAATTTTGACCCCCTCCGATTTTCTTGAAACTCTGGATTCTGACATAGGGCCACGAGACTTCGACCAGCGCGCAAAAATGGAGGCTCTAGACCCTTCCAGAGCCGAGATATCGGATGTCAAAGTTTTGACCTGAAAAAAAAAAACATAAGGGGTAACACTGTCGTTTTTGGCCGAAATTTTGACCCCCTCCGATCTTCTTGAAACTCTGGATTCTGACAGAGGGCCACGAGACTTCGACCAGCGCGCAAAAATGGAGGCTCTAGACCCTTCCAGAGCCGAGATATCGGATGTCAAAGTTTTGACCTGAAAAAAAAACATAAGGGGTAACACTGTCGTTTTTGGCTGAAATTTTGACCCCCTCCGATCTTCTTGAAACTCTGGATTCTGACAGAGGGCCACGAGACTTCGACCAGCGCGCAAAAATGGAGGCTCTAGACCCTTCCAGAGTCGAGATATCGGACGTCAAAGTTTTAACCCGAAAAAAAAACATAAGGGGTAACACTGTCGTTTTTGGCCGAAATTTTGACCCCCTCCGATTTTCTTGAAACTCTGGATTCTGACAGAGGGCCACGAGACTTCGACCAGCACGCAAAAATGGAGGCTCTAGACCCTTCCAGAGCCGAGATATCAGACGTCAAAGTTTTGACCCGAAAAAAAAAACATAAGGGGTAACACTGTCGTTTTTGGCCGAAATTTTGACCCCCTCCGATCTTCTTGAAACTCTGGATTCTGACAGAGGGCCACGAGACTTCGACCAGCGCGCAAAAATGGAGGCTCTAGACCCTTCCAGAGCCGAGATATCAGATGTCAAAGTTTTGACCTGAAAAAAAAACATAAGGGGTAACACTGTCGTTTTTGGCCGAAATTTTGACCCCCTCCGATCTTCTGGAAACTCTGGATTCTGACAGAGGGCCACGAGACTTCGACCAGCGCGCAAAAATGGAGGCTCTAGACCCTTCCAGAGCCGAGATATCGGATGTCAAAGTTTTGACCTGAAAAAAAAAACATAAGGGGTAACACTGTCGTTTTTGGCCGAAATTTTGACCCCCTCCGATCTTCTTGAAACTCTGGATTCTGACAGAGGGCCACGAGACTTCGACCAGCGCGCAAAAATTGAGGCTCTAGACCCTTCCAGAGCCGAGATATCGGATGTCAAAGTTTTGACCCGAAAAAAAAAAACATAAGGGGTAACACTGTCGTTTTTGGCCGAAATTTTGACCCCCTCCGATCTTCTTGAAACTCTGGATTCTGACAGAGGGCCAAGAGACTTCGACCAGCGCGCAAAAATGGAGGCTCTAGACCCTTCCAGAGCCGAGATATTGGATGTCAAAGTTTTGACCTGAAAAAAAAAAACATAAGGGGTAACACTGTTGTTTTTGGCTGAAATTTTGACCCCCTCCGATCTTCTTGAAACTCTGGATTCTGACAGAGGGCCAAGAGACTTCGATCAGCGCGCAAAAATGGAGGCTCTAGACCCTTCCAGAGCCGAGATATCGGATGTCAAAGTTTTGACCCGAAAAAAAAAAACATAAGGGGTAACACTGTCGTTTTTGGCCGAAATTTTGACCCCCTCCGATCTTCTTGAAACTCTGGATTCTGACAGAGGGCCACGAGACTTCGACCAGCGCGCAAAAATGGAGGCTCTAGACCCTTCCAGAGCCGAGATATCGGACGTCAAAGTTTTGACCTGAAAAAAAACATAAGGGGTAACACTGTTGTTTTTGGCCGAAATTTTGACCCCCTCCGATCTTCTTGAAACTCTGGATTCTGACAGAGGGCCACGAGACTTCGACCAGCGCGCAAAAATGGAGGCTCTAGACCCTTCCAGAGCCGAGATATCGGATGTCAAAGTTTTGACCTGAAAAAAAAAAACATAAGGGGTAACACTGTCGTTTTTGGCCGAAATTTTGACCCCCTCCGATCTTCTTGAAACTCTGGATTCTGACAGAGGGCCACGAGACTTCGACCAGCGCGCAAAAATGGAGGCTCTAGACCCTTCCAGAGCCGAGATATCGGATGTCAAAGTTTTGACCTGAAAAAAAAACATAAGGGGTAACACTGTCGTTTTTGGCCGAAATTTTGACCCCCTCCGATCTTCTTGAAACTCTGGATTCTGACAGAGGGCCACGAGACTTCGACCAGCGCGCAAAAATGGAGGCTCTAGACCCTTCCAGAGTCGAGATATCGGACGTCAAAGTTTTAACCCGAAAAAAAAACATAAGGGGTAACACTGTCGTTTTTGGCCGAAATTTTGACCCCCTCCGATTTTCTTGAAACTCTGGATTCTGACAGAGGGCCACGAGACTTCGACCAGCGCGCAAAAATGGAGGCTCTAGACCCTTCCAGAGCCGAGATATCAGACGTCAAAGTTTTGACCTGAAAAAAAAAACATAAGGGGTAACACTGTCGTTTTTGGCCGAAATTTTGACCCCCTCCGATCTTCTTGAAACTCTGGATTCTGACAGAGGGCCACGAGACTTCGACCAGCGCGCAAAAATGGAGGCTCTAGACCCTTCCAGAGCCGAGATATCGGATGTCAAAGTTTTGACCTGAAAAAAAAACATAAGAGGTAACACTGTTTATTTTTGGCCGAAATTTTGACCCCCTCCGATCTTCTTGAAACTCTGGATTCTGACAGAGGGCCAAGAGACTTCGACCAGCGCGCAAAAATGGAGGCTCTAGACCCTTCCAGAGCCGAGATATCGGATGTCAAAGTTTTGACCTGAAAAAAAAAACATAAGGGGTAACACTGTTGTTTTTGGCTGAAATTTTGACCCCCTCCGATCTTCTTGAAACTCTGGATTCTGACAGAGGGCCACGAGACTTCGATCAGCGCGCAAAAATGGAGGCTCTAGACCCTTCCAGAGCCGAGATATCGGATGTCAAAGTTTTGACCCGAAAAAAAAAACATAAGGGGTAACACTGTCGTTTTTGGCCGAAATTTTGACCCCCTCCGATCTTCTTGAAACTCTGGATTCTGACAGAGGGCCACGAGACTTCGACCAGCGCGCAAAAATGGAGGCTCTAGACCCTTCCAGAGCCGAGATATCGGACGTCAAAGTTTTGACCTGAAAAAAAAACATAAGGGGTAACACTGTTGTTTTTGGCCGAAATTTTGACCCCCTCCGATCTTCTTGAAACTCTGGATTCTGACAGAGGGCCACGAGACTTCGACCAGCGCGCAAAAATGGAGGCTCTAGACCCTTCCAGAGCCGAGATATCGAAGGTCAAAATTTGGACCTGAACAAAAAACATAAGGGGTAACACTGTCATTTTTTTTTTGGCCGAAATTTTGACCCCCTCCGATTTTCTTAAAACTCTGGATTCTGACAGAGGGCCACGAGACTTCGACCAGCGCGCAAAAATGGAGGCTCTAGACCCTTCCAGAGCCGAGATATCGGATGTCAAAGTTTTGACCTGAAAAAAAAAAACATAAGGGGTAACACTGTCGTTTTTGGCCGAAATTTTGACCCCCTCCGATTTTCTTGAAACTCTGGATTCTGACAGAGGGCCACGAGACTTCGACCAGCGCGCAAAAATGGAGGCTCTAGACCCTTCCAGAGCCGAGATATCGGATGTCAAAGTTTTGACCTGAAAAAAAAACATAAGGGGTAACACTGTCGTTTTTGGCCGAAATTTTGACCCCCTCCGATCTTCTTGAAACTCTGGATTCTGACAGAGGGCCACGAGACTTCGACCAGCGCGCAAAAATGGAGGCTCTAGACCATTCCAGAGCCGAGATATCGGATGTCAAAGTTTTGACCTGAAAAAAAACATAAGGGGTAACACTGTCGTTTTTGGCCGAAATTTTGACCCCCTCCGATCATCTTGAAACTCTGGATTCTGACAGAGGGCCACGAGACTTCGACCAGCGCGCAAAAGTGGAGGCTCTAGACCCTTCCAGAGCCGAGATATCGGATGTCAAAGTTTTGACCTGAAAAAAAACATAAGGGGTAACACTGTCGTTTTTGGCCGAAATTTTGACCCCCTCCGATCATCTTGAAACTCTGGATTCTGACAGAGGGCCACGAGACTTCGACCAGCGCGCAAAAATGGAGGCTCTAGACCCTTCCAGAGCCGAGATATCGGATGTCAAAGTTTTGACCTGAAAAAAAAACATAAGGGGTAACACTGTCGTTTTTGGCCGAAATTTTGACCCCCTCCGATCTTCTTGAAACTCTGGATTCTGACAGAGGGCCACGAGACTTCGACCAGCGCGCAAAAATGGAGGCTCTAGACCCTTCCAGATCCGAGATATCGGATGTGAAAGTTTTGACCTGAAAAAAAAACATAAGGGGTAACACTGTCGTTTTTGGCCGAAATTTTGACCCCCTCCGATCTTCTTGAAACTCTGGATTCTGACAGAGGGCCACGAGACTTCGACCAGCGCGCAAAAATGGAGGCTCTAGACCCTTCCAGAGCCGAGATATCGGATGTCAAAGTTTTGACCTGAAAAAAAAAACATAAGGGGTAACACTGTTGTTTTTGGCCGAAATTTTGACCTCTCCGATCTTCTTGAAACTCTGGATTCTGACAGAGGGCCAAGAGACTTCGATCAGCGCGCAAAAATGGAGGCTCTAGACCCTTCCAGAGCCGAGATATCGGATGTCAAAGTTTTGACCCGAAAAAAAAACCATAAGGGGTAACACGGTCGTTTTTGGCCAAAATTTTGACCCCCTCCGATCTTCTTGAAACTCTGGATTCTGACATAGGGCCACGAGACTTCGACCAGCGCGCAAAAATGGAGGCTCTAGACCCTTCCAGAGCCGAGATATCGGACGTCAAAGTTTTGACCTGAAAAAAAACATAAGGGGTAACACTGTTGTTTTTGGCCGAAATTTTGACCCCCTCCGATCTTCTTGAAACTCTGGATTCTGACAGAGGGCCACGAGACTTCGACCAGCGCGCAAAAATGGAGGCTCTAGACCCTTCCAGAGCCGAGATATCGAAGGTCAAAATTTGGACCTGAAAAAAAAACATAAGGGGTAACACTGTCATTTTTTTTTTTGGCCGAAATTTTGACCCCCTCCGATTTTCTTGAAACTCTGGATTCTGACAGAGGGCCACGAGACTTCGACCAGCGCGCAAAAATGGAGGCTCTAGACCCTTCCAGAGCCGAGATATCGGATGTCAAAGTTTTGACCTGAAAAAAAAACATAAGGGGTAACACTGTCGTTTTTGGACGAAATTTTGACCCCCTCCGATTTTCTTGAAACTCTGGATTCTGACAGAGGGCCACGAGACTTCGACCAGCGCGCAAAAATGGAGGCTCTAGACCCTTCCAGAGCCGAGATATCGGATGTCAAAGTTTTGACCTGAAAAAAAAACATAAGGGGTAACACTGTTTATTTTTGGCCGAAATTTTGACCCCCTCCGATCTTCTTGAAACTCTGGATTCTGACAGAGGGCCAAGAGACTTCGACCAGCGCGCAAAAATGGAGGCTCTAGACCCTTCCAGAGCCGAGATATCGGATGTCAAAGTTTTGACCTGAAAAAAAAAACATAAGGGGTAACACTGTTGTTTTTGGCTGAAATTTTGACCCCCTCCGATCTTCTTGAAACTCTGGATTCTGACAGAGGGCCACGAGACTTCGATCAGCGCGCAAAAATGGAGGCTCTAGACCCTTCCAGAGCCGAGATATCGGATGTCAAAGTTTTGACCCGAAAAAAAAAACATAAGGGGTAACACTGTCGTTTTTGGCCGAAATTTTGACCCCCTCCGATCTTCTTGAAACTCTGGATTCTGACAGAGGGCCACGAGACTTCGACCAGCGCGCAAAAATGGAGGCTCTAGACCCTTCCAGAGCCGAGATATCGGACGTCAAAGTTTTGACCTGAAAAAAAAACATAAGGGGTAACACTGTTGTTTTTGGCCGAAATTTTGACCCCCTCCGATCTTCTTGAAACTCTGGATTCTGACAGAGGGCCACGAGACTTCGACCAGCGCGCAAAAATGGAGGCTCTAGACCCTTCCAGAGCCGAGATATCGAAGGTCAAAATTTGGACCTGAAAAAAAAACATAAGGGGTAACACTGTCATTTTTTTTTGGCCGAAATTTTGACCCCCTCCGATTTTCTTAAAACTCTGGATTCTGACAGAGGGCCACGAGACTTCGACCAGCGCGCAAAAATGGAGGCTCTAGACCCTTCCAGAGCCGAGATATCGGATGTCAAAGTTTTGACCTGAAAAAAAAAAACATAAGGGGTAACACTGTCGTTTTTGGCCGAAATTTTGACCCCCTCCGATTTTCTTGAAACTCTGGATTCTGACAGAGGGCCACGAGACTTCGACCAGCGCGCAAAAATGGAGGCTCTAGACCCTTCCAGAGCCGAGATATCGGATGTCAAAGTTTTGACCTGAAAAAAAAAAACATAAGGGGTAACACTGTCGTTTTTGGCCGAAATTTTGACCCCCTCCGATCTTCTTGAAACTCTGGATTCTGACAGAGGGCCACGAGACTTCGACCAGCGCGCAAAAATGGAGGCTCTAGACCATTCCAGAGCCGAGATATCGGATGTCAAAGTTTTGACCTGAAAAAAAACATAAGGGGTAACACTGTCGTTTTTGGCCGAAATTTTGACCCCCTCCGATCATCTTGAAACTCTGGATTCTGACAGAGGGCCACGAGACTTCGACCAGCGCGCAAAAGTGGAGGCTCTAGACCCTTCCAGAGCCGAGATATCGGATGTCAAAGTTTTGACCTGAAAAAAAACATAAGGGGTAACACTGTCGTTTTTGGCCGAAATTTTGACCCCCTCCGATCATCTTGAAACTCTGGATTCTGACAGAGGGCCACGAGACTTCGACCAGCGCGCAAAAATGGAGGCTCTAGACCCTTCCAGAGCCGAGATATCGGATGTCAAAGTTTTGACCTGAAAAAAAAAACATAAGGGGTAACACTGTCGTTTTTGGCCGAAATTTTGACCCCCTCCGATCTTCTTGAAACTCTGGATTCTGACAGAGGGCCACGAGACTTCGACCAGCGCGCAAAAATGGAGGCTCTAGACCCTTCCAGAGCCGAGATATCGGATGTCAAAGTTTTGACCTGAAAAAAAAAACATAAGGGGTAACACTGTCGTTTTTGGCCGAAATTTTGACCCCCTCCGATCTTCTTGAAACTCTGGATTCTGACAGAGGGCCACGAGACTTCGACCAGCGCGCAAAAATGGAGGCTCTAGACCCTTCCAGAGCCGAGATATCGGATGTCAAAGTTTTGACCTGAAAAAAAAAAACATAAGGGGTAACACTGTTGTTTTTGGCCGAAATTTTGACCTCTCCGATCTTCTTGAAACTCTGGATTCTGACAGAGGGCCAAGAGACTTCGATCAGCGCGCAAAAATGGAGGCTCTAGACCCTACCAGAGCCGAGATATCGGATGTCAAAGTTTTGACCCGAAAAAAAAAACATAAGGGGTAACACTGTCGTTTTTGGCCAAAATTTTGACCCCCTCCGATCTTCTTGAAACTCTGGATTCTGACAGAGGGCCACGAGACTTCGACCAGCGCGCAAAAATGGAGGCTCTAGACCCTTCCAGAGCCGAGATATCGGACGTCAAAGTTTTGACCTGAAAAAAAACATAAGGGGTAACACTGTTGTTTTTGGCCGAAATTTTGACCCCCTCCGATCTTCTTGAAACTCTGGATTCTGACAGAGGGCCACGAGACTTCGACCAGCGCGCAAAAATGGAGGCTCTAGACCCTTCCAGAGCCGAGATATCGAAGGTCAAAATTTGGACCTGAAAAAAAAACATAAGGGGTAACACTGTCATTTTTTTTTTGGCCGAAATTTTGACCCCCTCCGATTTTCTTGAAACTCTGGATTCTGACAGAGGGCCACGAGACTTCGACCAGCGCGCAAAAATGGAGGCTCTAGACCCTTCCAGAGCCGAGATATCGGATGTCAAAGTTTTGACCTGAAAAAAAAACATAAGGGGTAACACTGTCGTTTTTGGCCGAAATTTTGACCCCCTCCGATCTTCTTGAAACTCTGGATTCTGACAGAGGGCCACGAGACTTCGACCAGCGCGCAAAAATGGAGGCTCTAGACCCTTCCAGAGCCGAGATATCGAAGGTCAAAATTTGGACCTGAAAAAAAAACATAAGGGGTAACACTGTCATTTTTTTTTTGGCCGAAATTTTGACCCCCTCCGATTTTCTTGAAACTCTGGATTCTGACAGAGGGCCACGAGACTTCGACCAGCGCGCAAAAATGGAGGCTCTAGACCCTTCCAGAGCCGAGATATCGGATGTCAAAGTTTTGACCTGAAAAAAAAACATAAGGGGTAACACTGTCGTTTTTGGCCGAAATTTTGACCCCCTCCGATCTTCTTGAAACTCTGGATTCTGACAGAGGGCCACGAGACTTCGACCAGCGCGCAAAAATGGAGGCTCTAGACCCTTCCAGAGCCGAGATATCGGATGTCAAAGTTTTGACCTGAAAAAAAAACATAAGGGGTAACACTGTCGTTTTTGGCCGAAATTTTGACCCCCTCCGATCTTCTTGAAACTCTGGATTCTGACAGAGGGCCACGAGACGTCGACCAGCGCGCAAAAATGGAGGCTCTAGACCCTTCCAGAGTCGAGATATCGGACGTCAAAGTTTTAACCCGAAAAAAAAACATAAGGGGTAACACTGTCGTTTTTGGCCGAAATTTTGACCCCCTCCGATTTTCTTGAAACTCTGGATTCTGACAGAGGGCCACGAGACTTCGACCAGCGCGCAAAAATGGAGGCTCTAGACCCTTCCAGAGCCGAGATATCAGACGTCAAAGTTTTGACCTGAAGAAAAAAAAAACATAAGGGGTAACACTGTCGTTTTTGGCCGAAATTTTGACCCCCTCCGATCTTCTTGAAACTCTGGATTCTGACAGAGGGCCACGAGACTTCGACCAGCGCGCAAAAATGGAGGCTCTAGACCCTTCCAGAGCCGAGATATCGGATGTCAAAGTTTTGACCTGAAAAAAAAACATAAGGGGTAACACTGTTTATTTTTGGCCGAAATTTTGACCCCCTCCGATCTTCTTGAAACTCTGGATTCTGACAGAGGGCCAAGAGACTTCGACCAGCGCGCAAAAATGGAGGCTCTAGACCCTTCCAGAGCCGAGATATCGGATGTCAAAGTTTTGACCTGAAAAAAAAAACATAAGGGGTAACACTGTTGTTTTTGGCTGAAATTTTGACCCCCTCCGATCTTCTTGAAACTCTGGATTCTGACAGAGGGCCACGAGACTTCGATCAGCGCGCAAAAATGGAGGCTCTAGACCCTTCCAGAGCCGAGATATCGGATGTCAAAGTTTTGACCCGAAAAAAAAAAACATAAGGGGTAACACTGTCGTTTTTGGCCGAAATTTTGACCCCCTCCGATCTTCTTGAAACTCTGGATTCTGACAGAGGGCCACGAGACTTCGACCAGCACGCAAAAATGGAGGCTCTAGACCCTTCCAGAGCCGAGATATCGGACGTCAAAGTTTTGACCTGAAATGAAAACATAAGGGGTAACACTGTTGTTTTTGGCCGAAATTTTGACCCCCTCCGATCTTCTTGAAACTCTGGATTCTGACAGAGGGCCACGAGACTTCGACCAGCGCGCAAAAATGGAGGCTCTAGACCCTTCCAGAGCCGAGATATCGAAGGTCAAAATTTGGACCTGAAAAAAAAACATAAGGGGTAACACTGTCATTTTTTTTTTTTTTTGGCCGAAATTTTGACCCCCTCCGATTTTCTTGAAACTCTGGATTCTGACAGAGGGCCACGAGACTTCGACCAGCGCGCAAAAATGGAGGCTCTAGACCCTTCCAGAGCCGAGATATCGGATGTCAAAGTTTTGACCTGAAAAAAAAAAACATAAGGGGTAACACTGTCGTTTTTGGCCGAAATTTTGACCCCCTCCGATTTTCTTGAAACTCTGGATTCTGACAGAGGGCCACGAGACTTCGACCAGCGCGCAAAAATGGAGGCTCTAGACCCTTCCAGAGCCGAGATATCGGATGTCAAAGTTTTGACCTGAAAAAAAAACATAAGGGGTAACACTGTCGTTTTTGGCCGAAATTTTGACCCCCTCCGATCTTCTTGAAACTCTGGATTCTGACAGAGGGCCACGAGACTTCGACCAGCGCGCAAAAATGGAGGCTCTAGACCATTCCAGAGCCGAGATATCGGATGTCAAAGTTTTGACCTGAAAAAAAAAACATAAGGGGTAACACTGTCGTTTTTGGCCGAAATTTTGACCCCCTCCGATCATCTTGAAACTCTGGATTCTGACAGAGGGCCACGAGACTTCGACCAGCGCGCAAAAATGGAGGCTCTAGACCCTTCCAGAGCTGAGATATCGGATGTCAAAGTTTTGACCTGAAAAAAAAAACATAAGGGGTAACACTGTCGTTTTTGGCCGAAATTTTGACCCCCTCCGATCTTCTTGAAACTCTGGATTCTGACAGAGGGCCACGAGACTTCGACCAGCGCGCAAAAATGGAGGCTCTAGACCCTCCCAGAGCCGAGATATCGGATGTCAAAGTTTTGACCCGAAAAAAAAAAACATAAGGGGTAACGCTGTCGTTTTTGGCCGAAATTTTGACCCCCTCCGATTTTCTTGAAACTCTGGATTCTGACAGAGGGCCACGAGACTTCGACCAGCGCGCAAAAATGGAGGCTCTAGACCCTTCCAGAGCCGAGATATCGGATGTCAAAGTTTTGACCTGACAAAAAAACATAAGGGGTAACACTGTCGTTTTTGGCCGAAATTTTGACCCCCTCCGATCTTCTTGAAACTCTGGATTCTGACAGAGGGCCACGAGACTTCGACCAGCGCGCAAAAATGGAGGCTCTAGACCCTTCCAGAGCCGAGATATCGGATGTCAAAGTTTTGACCTGAAAAAAAAAAACATAAGGGGTAACACTGTCGTTTTTGGCCGAAATTTTGACCCCCTCCGATCTTCTTGAAACTCTGGATTCTGACAGAGGGCCACGAGACTTCGACCAGCGCGCAAAAATGGAGGCTCTAGACCCTTCCAGAGCCGAGATATCGGATGTCAAAGTTTTGACCTGAAAAAAAAAACATAAGGGGTAACACTGTCGTTTTTGGCCGAAATTTTGACCCCCTCCGATCTTCTTGAAACTCTGGATTCTGACAGAGGGCCACGAGACTTCGACCAGCGCGCAAAAATGGAGGCTCTAGACCCTTCCAGAGCCGAGATATCAGACGTCAAAGTTTTGACCCGAAAAAAAAAACATAAGGGGTAACACTGTCGTTTTTGGCCGAAATTTTGACCCCCTCCGATCTTCTTGAAACTCTGGATTCTGACAGAGGGCCACGAGACTTCGACCAGCGCACAAAAATGGAGGCTCTTGACCCTTCCAGAGCCGAGATATCGGATGTCAAAGTTTTGACCCGAAAAAAAAAAACATAAGGGGTAACACTGTCGTTTTTGGCCGAAATTTTGACCCCCTCCGATCTTCTTGAAACTCTGGATTCTGACAGAGGGCCACGAGACTTCGACCAGCGCGCAAAAATGGAGGCTCTAGACCCTTCCAGAGCCGAGATATCGGGTGTCAAAGTTTTGACCTGAAAAAAAAAAACATAAGGGGTAACACTGTCGTTTTTGGCCGAAATTTTGACCCCCTCCGATCTTCTTGAAACTCTGGATTCTGACAGAGGGCCACGAGACTTCGACCAGCGCGCAAAAATGGAGGCTCTAGACCCTTCCAGAGCCGAGATATCAGATGTCAAAGTTTTGACCTGAAAAAAAAAACATAAGGGGTAACACTGTCGTTTTTGGCCGAAATTTTGACCCCCTCCGATCATCTTGAAACTCTGGATTCTGACAGAGGGCCACGAGACTTCGACCAGCGCGCAAAAATGGAGGCTCTAGACCCTTCCAGAGCCGAGATATCGGATGTCAAAGTTTTGACTTGAAAAAAAAACATAAGGGGTAACACTGTCGTTTTTGGCCGAAATTTTGACCCCCTCCGATCATCTTGAAACTCTGGATTCTGACAGAGGGCCACGAGACTTCGACCAGCGCGCAAAAATGGAGGCTCTAGACCTTTCCAGAGCCGAGATATCGGATGTCAAAGTTTTGACCTGAAAAAAAAACATAAGGGGTATCACTGTCGTTTTTGGCCGAAATTTTGACCCCCTCCGATCTTCTTGAAACTCTGGATTCTGACAGAGGGCCACGAGACTTCGACCAGCGTGCAAAAATGGAGGCTCTAGACCATTCCAGAGCCGAGATATCGGATGTCAAAGTTTTGACCTGAAAAAAAAACATAAGGGGTAACACTGTCGTTTTTGGCCGAAATTTTGACCCCCTCCGATCATCTTGAAACTCTGGATTCTGACAGAGGGCCACGAGACTTCGACCAGCGCGCAAAAATGGAGGCTCTAGACCCTTCCAGAGCCGAGATATCGGATGTCAAAGTTTTGACCTGAAAAAAAAACATAAGGGGTAACACTGTCATTTTTGGCCGAAATTTTGACCCCCTCCGATCTTCTTGAAACTCTGGATTCTGACAGAGGGCCACGAGACTTCGACCAGCGCGCAAAAATGGAGGCTCTAGACCCTTCCAGAGCCGAGATATCGGATGTCAAAGTTTTGACCTGAAAAAAAAAAACATAAGGGGTAACACTGTTGTTTTTGGCCGAAATTTTGACCCCCTCCGATCTTCTTGAAACTCTGGATTCTGACAGAGGGCCAAGAGACTTCGATCAGCGCGCAAAAATGGAGGCTCTAGACCCTTCCAGAGCCGAGATATCGGATGTCAAAGTTTTGACCCGAAAAAAAAACATAAGGGGTAACACTGTCGTTTTTGGCCGAAATTTTGACCCCCTCCGATCTTCTTGAAACTCTGGATTCTGACAGAGGGCCACGAGACTTCGACCAGCGCGCAAAAATGGAGGCTCTAGACCCTTCCAGAGCCGAGATATCGGACGTCAAAGTTTTGACCTGAAAAAAAAAACATAAGGGGTAACACTGTTGTTTTTGGCCGAATTTTTGACCCCCTCCGATCTTCTTGAAACTCTGGATTCTGACAGAGGGCCACGAGACTTCGACCAGCGCGCAAAAATGGAGGCTCTAGACCCTTCCAGAGCCGAGATATCGAAGGTCAAAATTTGGACCTGAAAAAAAAACATAAGGGGTAACACTGTCATTTTTTTTTTTTTGGCCGAAATTTTGACCCCCTCCGATTTTCTTGAAACTCTGGATTCTGACAGAGGGCCACGAGACTTCGACCAGCGCGCAAAAATGGAGGCTCTAGACCCTTCCAGAGCCGAGATATCGGATGTCAAAGTTTTGACCTGAAAAAAAAACATAAGGGGTAACACTGTCGTTTTTGGCCGAAATTTTGACCCCCTCCGATCTTCTTGAAACTCTGGATTCTGACAGAGGGCCACGAGACTTCGACCAGCGCGCAAAAATGGAGGCTCTAGACCATTCCAGAGCCGAGATATTGGATGTCAAAGTTTTGACCTGAAAAAAAACATAAGGGGTAACACTGTCGTTTTTGGCCGAAATTTTGACCCCCTCCGATCATCTTGAAACTCTGGATTCTGACAGAGGGCCACGAGACTTCGACCAGCGCGCAAAAATGGAGGCTCTAGACCCTTCCAGAGCCGAGATATCGGATGTCAAAGTTTTGACCTGAAAAAAAAAACATAAGGGGTAACACTGTCGTTTTTGGCCGAAATTTTGACCCCCTCCGATCATCTTGAAACTCTGGATTCTGACAGAGGGCCACGAGACTTCGACCAGCGCGCAAAAATGGAGGCTCTAGACCCTTCCAGAGCCGAGATATCGGATGTCAAAGTTTTGACCTGAAAAAAAAAACATAAGGGGTAACACTGTCGTTTTTGGCCGAAATTTTGACCCCCTCCGATCTTCTTGAAACTCTGGATTCTGACAGAGGGCCACGAGACTTCGACCAGCGCGCAAAAATGGATGCTCTAGACCATTCCAGAGCCGAGATATCGGATGTCAAAGTTTTGACCTGAAAAAAAAAACATAAGGGGTAACACTGTCGTTTTTGGCCGAAATTTTGACCCCCTCCGATCATCTTGAAACTCTGGATTCTGACAGAGGGCCACGAGACTTCGACCAGCGCGCAAAAATGGAGGCTCTAGACCCTTCCAGAGCTGAGATATCGGATGTCAAAGTTTTGACCTGAAAAAAAAAACATAAGGGGTAACACTGTCGTTTTTGGCCGAAATTTTGACCCCCTCCGATTTTCTTGAAACTCTGGATTCTGACAGAGGGCCACGAGACTTCGACCAGCGCGCAAAAATGGAGGCTCTAGACCCTTCCAGAGCCGAGATATCGGATGTCAAAGTTTTGACCTGAAAAAAAAACATAAGGGGTAACACTGTCGTTTTTGGCCGAAATTTTGACCCCCTCCGATTTTCTTGAAACTCTGGATTCTGACAGAGGGCCACGAGACTTCGACCAGCGCGCAAAAATGGAGGCTCTAGACCCTTCCAGAGCCGAGATATCGGATGTCAAAGTTTTGACCTGAAAAAAAAACATAAGGGGTAACACTGTCGTTTTTGGCCGAAATTTTGACCCCCTCCGATCTTCTTGAAACTCTGGATTCTGACAGAGGGCCACGAGACTTCGACCAGCGCGCAAAAATGGAGGCTCTAGACCATTCCAGAGCCGAGATATCGGATGTCAAAGTTTTGACCTGAAAAAAAAATATAAGGGGTAACACTGTCGTTTTTGGCCGAAATTTTGACCCCCTCCGATCATCTTGAAACTCTGGATTCTGACAGAGGGCCACGAGACTTCGACCAGCGCGCAAAAATGGAGGCTCTAGACCCTTCCAGAGCCGAGATATCGGATGTCAAAGTTTTGACCTGAAAAAAAAAACATAAGGGGTAACACTGTCGTTTTTGGCCGAAATTTTGACCCCCTCCGATCATCTTGAAACTCTGGATTCTGACAGAGGGCCACGAGACTTCGACCAGCGCGCAAAAATGGAGGCTCTAGACCCTTCCAGAGCCGAGATATCGGATGTCAAAGTTTTGACCTGAAAAAAAAACATAAGGGGTAACACTGTCGTTTTTGGCCGAAATTTTGACCCCCTCCGATCATCTTGAAACTCTGGATTCTGACAGAGGGCCACGAGACTTCGACCAGCGCGCAAAAATGGAGGCTCTAGACCTTTCCAGAGCCGAGATATCGGATGTCAAAGTTTTGACCTGAAAAAAAAACATAAGGGGTAACACTGTCGTTTTTGGCCGAAATTTTGACCCCCTCCGATCTTCTTGAAACTCTGGATTCTGACAGAGGGCCACGAGACTTCGACCAGCGCGCAAAAATGGAGGCTCTAGACCATTCCAGAGCCGAGATATCGGATGTCAAAGTTTTGACCTGAAAAAAAAACATAAGGGGTAACACTGTCGTTTTTGGCCGAAATTTTGACCCCCTCCGATCATCTTGAAACTCTGGATTCTGACAGAGGGCCACGAGACTTCGACCAGCGCGCAAAAATGGAGGCTCTAGACCCTTCCAGAGCCGAGATATCGGATGTCAAAGTTTTGACCTGAAAAAAAAAACATAAGGGGTAACACTGTCGTTTTTGGCCGAAATTTTGACCCCCTCCGATCTTCTTGAAACTCTGGATTCTGACAGAGGGCCACGAGACTTCGACCAGCGCGCAAAAATGGAGGCTCTAGACCATTCCAGAGCCGAGATATCGGATGTCAAAGTTTTGACCTGAAAAAAAAACATAAGGGGTAACACTGTCGTTTTTGGCCGAAATTTTGACCCCCTCCGATCTTCTTGAAACTCTGGATTCTGACAGAGGGCCACGAGACTTCGACCAGCGCGCAAAAATGGAGGCTCTAGACCATTCCAGAGCCGAGATATCGGATGTCAAAGTTTTGACCTGAAAAAAAAACATAAGGGGTAACACTGTCGTTTTTGGCCGAAATTTTGACCCCCTCCGATCATCTTGAAACTCTGGATTCTGACAGAGGGCCACGAGACTTCGACCAGCGCGCAAAAATGGAGGCTCTAGACCCTTCCAGAGCCGAGATATCTAATGTCAAAGTTTTGACCTGAAAAAAAAAACATAAGGGGTAACACTGTCGTTTTTGGCCGAAATTTTGACCCCCTCCGATCTTCTTGAAACTCTGGATTCTGACAGAGGGCCACGAGACTTCGACCAGCGCGCAAAAAGGGAGGCTCTAGACCATTCCAGAGCCGAGATATCGGATGTCAAAGTTTTGACCTGAAAAAAAAACATAAGGGGTAACACTGTCGTTTTTGGCCGAAATTTTGACCCCCTCCGATCATCTTGAAACTCTGGATTCTGACAGAGGGCCACGAGACTTCGACCAGCGCGCAAAAATGGAGGCTCTAGACCCTTCCAGAGCCGAGATATCGGATGTCAAAGTTTTGACCTGAAAAAAAAAACATAAGGGGTAACACTGTCGTTTTTGGCCGAAATTTTGACCCCCTCCGATCATCTTGAAACTCTGGATTCTGACAGAGGGCCACGAGACTTCGACCAGCGCGCAAAAATGGAGGCTCTAGACCCTTCCAGAGCCGAGATATCGGATGTCAAAGTTTTGACCTGAAAAAAAAACATAAGGGGTAACACTGTCGTTTTTGGCCGAAATTTTGACCCCCTCCGATCTTCTTGAAACTCTGGATTCTGACAGAGGGCCACGAGACTTCGACCAGCGCGCAAAAATGGAGGCTCTAGACCATTCCAGAGCCGAGATATCGGATGTCAAAGTTTTGACCTGAAAAAAAACATAAGGGGTAACACTGTCGTTTTTGGCCGAAATTTTGACCCCCTCCGATCATCTTGAAACTCTGGATTCTGACAGAGGGCCACGAGACTTCGACCAGCGCGCAAAAATGGAGGCTCTAGACCCTTCCAGAGCCGAGATATCGGATGTCAAAGTTTTGACCTGAAAAAAAAAACATAAGGGGTAACACTGTCGTTTTTGGCCGAAATTTTGACCCCCTCCGATCATCTTGAAACTCTGGATTCTGACAGAGGGCCACGAGACTTCGACCAGCGCGCAAAAATGGAGGCTCTAGACCTTTCCAGAGCCGAGATATCGGATGTCAAAGTTTTGACCTGAAAAAAAAACATAAGGGGTAACACTGTCGTTTTTGGCCGAAATTTTGACCCCCTCCGATCTTCTTGAAACTCTGGATTCTGACAGAGGGCCACGAGACTTCGACCAGCGCGCAAAAATGGAGGCTCTAGACCATTCCAGAGCCGAGATATCGGATGTCAAAGTTTTGACCTGAAAAAAAAACATAAGGGGTAACACTGTCATTTTTGGCCGAAATTTTGACCCCCTCCGATCATCTTGAAACTCTGGATTCTGACAGAGGGCCACGAGACTTCGACCAGCGCGCAAAAATGGAGGCTCTAGACCCTTCCAGAGCCGAGATATCGGATGTCAAAGTTTTGACCTGAAAAAAAACATAAGGGGTAACACTGTCGTTTTTGGCCGAAATTTTGACCCCCTCCGATCTTCTTGAAACTCTGGATTCTGACAGAGGGCCACGAGACTTCGACCAGCGCGCAAAAATGGAGGCTCTAGACCATTCCAGAGCCGAGATATCGGATGTCAAAGTTTTGACCTGAAAAAAAAAACATAAGGGGTAACACTGTCGTTTTTGGCCGAAATTTTGACCCCCTCCGATCATCTTGAAACTCTGGATTCTGACAGAGGGCCACGAGACTTCGACCAGCGCGCAAAAATGGAGGCTCTAGACCCTTCCAGAGCCGAGATATCGGATGTCAAAGTTTTTTACCTGAAAAAAAAAAACATAAGGGGTAACACTGTCGTTTTTGGCCGAAATTTTGACCCCCTCCGATTTTCTTGAAACTCTGGATTCTGACAGAGGGCCACGAGACTTCGACCAGCGCGCAAAAATGGAGGCTCTAGACCCTTCCAGAGCCGAGATATCGGATGTCAAAGTTTTGACCTGAAAAAAAAACATAAGGGGTAACACTGTCGTTTTTGGCCGAAATTTTGACCCCCTCCGATTTTCTTGAAACTCTGGATTCTGACAGAGGGCCACGAGACTTCGACCAGCGCGCAAAAATGGAGGCTCTAGACCCTTCCAGAGCCGAGATATCGGATGTCAAAGTTTTGACCTGAAAAAAAAAAACATAAGGGGTAACACTGTCGTTTTTTGCCGAAATTTTGACCCCCTCCGATCTTCTTGAAACTCTGGATTCTGACAGAGGGCCACGAGACTTCGACCAGCGCTCAAAAATGGAGGCTCTAGACCATTCCAGAGCCGAGATATCGGATGTCAAAGTTTTGACCTGAAAAAAAACATAAGGGGTAACACTGTCGTTTTTGGCCGAAATTTTGACCCCCTCCGATCATCTTGAAACTCTGGATTCTGACAGAGGGCCACGAGACTTCGACCAGCGCGCAAAAATGGAGGCTCTAGACCCTTCCAGAGCCGAGATATCGGATGTCAAAGTTTTGACCTGAAAAAAAAACATAAGGGGTAACACTGTCGTTTTTGGCCGAAATGTTGACCCCCTCCGATCTTCTTGAAACTCTGGATTCTGACAGAGGGCCACGAGACTTCGACCAGCGCGCAAAAATGGAGGCTCTAGACCCTTCCAGAGCCGAGATATCGGATGTCAAAGTTTTGACCTGAAAAAAAAACATAAGGGGTAACACTGTCGTTTTTGGCCGAAATTTTGACCCCCTCCGATCATCTTGAAACTCTGGATTCTGACAGAGGGCCACGAGACTTCGACCAGCGCGCAAAAATGGAGGCTCTAGACCCTTCCAGAGCCGAGATATCGGATGTCAAAGTTTTGACCTGAAAAAAAAAACATAAGGGGTAACACTGTCGTTTTTGGCCGAAATTTTGACCCCCTCCGATCATCTTGAAACTCTGGATTCTGACAGAGGGCCACGAGACTTCGACCAGCGCGCAAAAATGGAGGCTCTAGACCCTTCCAGAGCCGAGATATCGAATGTCAAAGTTTTGACCTGAAAAAAAAACATAAGGGGTAACACTGTCGTTTTTGGCCGAAATTTTGACCCCCTCCGATCTTCTTGAAACTCTGGATTCTGACAGAGGGCCACGAGACTTCGACCAGCGCGCAAAAATGGAGGCTCTAGACCCTTCCAGAGCCGAGATATCGGATGTCAAAGTTTTGACCTGAAAAAAAAAAACATAAGGGGTAACACTGTCGTTTTTGGCCGAAATTTTGACCCCCTCCGATCTTCTTGAAACTCTGGATTCTGACAGAGGGCCACGAGACTTCGACCAGCGAGCAAAAATGGAGGCTCTAGACCCTTCCAGAGCCGAGATATCGGATGTCAAAGTTTTGACCTGAAAAAAAAAACATAAGGGGTAACACTGTCGTTTTTGGCCGAAATTTTGACCCCCTCCGATCATCTTGAAACTCTGGATTCTGACAGAGGGCCACGAGACTTCGACCAGCGCGCAAAAATGGAGGCTCTAGACCCTTCCAGAGCCGAGATATCGGATGTCAAAGTTTTGACCTGAAAAAAAAACATAAGGGGTAACACTGTCGTTTTTGGCCGAAATTTTGACCCCCTCCGATCATCTTGAAACTCTGGATTCTGACAGAGGGCCACGAGACTTCGACCAGCGCGCAAAAATGGAGGCACTAGACCCTTCCAGAGCCGAGATATCGGATTTCAAAGTTTTGACCTGAAAAAAAAACATAAGGGGTAACACTGTCGTTTTTGGCCGAAATTTTGACCCCCTCCGATCTTCTTGAAACTCTGGATTCTGACAGAGGGCCACGAGACTTCGACCAGCGCGCAAAAATGGAGGCTCTAGACCCTTCCAGAGCCGAGATATCAGACGTCAAAGTTTTGACCCGAAAAAAAAACATAAGGGGTAACACTGTCGTTTTTGGACGAAATTTTGACCCCCTCCGATCATCTTGAAACTCTGGATTCTGACAGAGGGCCTTGAGACTTCGACCAGCGCGCAAAAATGGAGGCTCTAGACCCTTCCAGAGCCGAGATATCGGATGTCAAAGTTTTGACCTGAAAAAAAAAACATAAGGGGTAACACTGTCGTTTTTGGTTGAAATTTTGACCCCCTCCGATTTTCTTGAAACTCTGGATTCTGACAGAGGGCCACGAGACTTCGACCAGCGCGCAAAAATGGAGGCTCTAGACCCTTCCAGAGCCGAGATATCGGATGTCAAAGTTTTGACCTGAAAAAAAAACATAAGGGGTAACACTGTCGTTTTTGGCCGAAATTTTGACCCCCTCCGATCTTCTTGAAACTCTGGATTCTGACAGAGGGCCACGAGACTTCGACCAGCGCGCAAAAATGGAGGCTCTAGACCCTTCCAGAGCCGAGATATCGGATGTCAAAGTTTTGACCTGAAAAAAAAAACATAAGGGGTAACACTGTTGTTTTTGGCCGAAATTTTGACCCCCTCCGATCTTCTTGAAACTCTGGATTCTGACAGAGGGCCAAGAGACTTCGATCAGCGCGCAAAAATGGAGGCTCTAGACCCTTCCAGAGCCGAGATATCGGATGTCAAAGTTTTGACCCGAAAAAAAAAACATAAGGGGTAACACTGTCGTTTTTGGCCGAAATTTTGACCCCCTCCGATCTTCTTGAAACTCTGGATTCTGACAGAGGGCCACGAGACTTCGACCAGCGCGCAAAAATGGAGGCTCTAGACCCTTCCAGAGCCGAGATATCGGACGTCAAAGTTTTGACCTGAAAAAAAAACATAAGGGGTAACACTGTTGTTTTTGGCCGAAATTTTGACCCCCTCCGATCTTCTTGAAACTCTGGATTCTGACAGAGGGCCACGAGACTTCGACCAGCGCGCAAAAATGGAGGCTCTAGACCCTTCCAGAGCCGAGATATCGAAGGTCAAAATTTGGACCTGAAAAAAAAACATAAGGGGTAACATTGTCATTTTTTTTTTTTGGCCGAAATTTTGACCCCCTCCGATTTTCTTGAAACTCTGGATTCTGACAGAGGGCCACGAGACTTCGACCAGCGCGCAAAAATGGAGGCTCTAGACCCTTCCAGAGCCGAGATATCGGATGTCAAAGTTTTGACCTGAAAAAAAAAAACATAAGGGGTAACACTGTCGTTTTTGGCCGAAATTTTGACCCCCTCCGATTTTCTTGAAACTCTGGATTCTGACAGAGGGCCACGAGACTTCGACCAGCGCGCAAAAATGGAGGCTCTAGACCCTTCCAGAGCCGAGATATCGGATGTCAAAGTTTTGACCTGAAAAAAAAAACATAAGGGGTAACACTGTCGTTTTTGGCCGAAATTTTGACCCCCTCCGATCTTCTTGAAACTCTGGATTCTGACAGAGGGCCACGAGACTTCGACCAGCGCGCAAAAATGGAGGCTCTAGACCATTCCAGAGCCGAGATATCGGATGTCAAAGTTTTGACCTGAAAAAAAACATAAGGGGTAACACTGTCGTTTTTGGCCGAAATTTTGACCCCCTCCGATCATCTTGAAACTCTGGATTCTGACAGAGGGCCACGAGACTTCGACCAGCGCGCAAAAATGGAGGCTCTAGACCCTTCCAGAGCCGAGATATCGGATGTCAAAGTTTTGACCTCAAAAAAAAACATAAGGGGTAACACTGTCGTTTTTGGCCGAAATTTTGACCCCCTCCGATCTTCTTGAAACTCTGGATTCTGACAGAGGGCCACGAGACTTCGACCAGCGCGCAAAAATGGAGGCTCTAGACCATTCCAGAGCCGAGATATCGGATGTCAAAGTTTTGACCTGAAAAAAAAATATACGGGGTAACACTGTCGTTTTTGGCCGAAATTTTGACCCCCTCCGATCATCTTGAAACTCTGGATTCTGACAGAGGGCCACGAGACTTCGACCAGCGCGCAAAAATGGAGGCTCTAGACCCTTCCAGAGCCGAGATATCGGATGTCAAAGTTTTGACCTGAAAAAAAAAAACATAAGGGGTAACACTGTCGTTTTTGGCCGAAATTTTGACCCCCTCCGATCATCTTGAAACTCTGGATTCTGACAGAGGGCCACGAGACTTCGACCAGCGCGCAAAAATGGAGGCTCTAGACCCTTCCAGAGCCGAGATATCGGATGTCAAAGTTTTGACCTGAAAAAAAAACATAAGGGGTAACACTGTCGTTTTTGGCCGAAATTTTGACCCCCTCCGATCTTCTTGAAACTCTGGATTCTGACAGAGGGCCACGAGACTTCGACCAGCGCGCAAAAATGGAGGCTCTAGACCATTCCAGAGCCGAGATATCGGATGTCAAAGTTTTGACCTGAAAAAAAAAACATAAGGGGTAACACTGTCGTTTTTGGCCGAAATTTTGACCCCCTCCGATCATCTTGAAACTCTGGATTCTGACAGAGGGCCACGAGACTTCGACCAGCGCGCAAAAATGGAGGCTCTAGACCCTTCCAGAGCCGAGATATCGGATGTCAAAGTTTTGACCTGAAAAAAAAATATAAGGGGTAACACTGTCGTTTTTGGCCGAAATTTTGACCCCCTCCGATCATCTTGAAACTCTGGATTCTGACAGAGGGCCACGAGACTTCGACCAGCGCGCAAAAATGGAGGCTCTAGACCCTTCCAGAGCCGAGATATCGGATGTCAAAGTTTTGACCTGAAAAAAAAAAAACATAAGGGGTAACACTGTCGTTTTTGGCCGAAATTTTGACCCCCTCCGATCATCTTGAAACTCTGGATTCTGACAGAGGGCCACGAGACTTCGACCAGCGCGCAAAAATGGAGGCTCTAGACCCTTCCAGAGCCGAGATATCGGATGTCAAAGTTTTGACCTGAAAAAAAAACATAAGGGGTAACACTGTCGTTTTTGGCCGAAATTTTGACCCCCTCCGATCTTCTTGAAACTCTGGATTCTGACAGAGGGCCACGAGACTTCGACCAGCGCGCAAAAATGGAGGCTCTAGACCATTCCAGAGCCGAGATATCGGATGTCAAAGTTTTGACCTGAAAAAAAAAACATAAGGGGTAACACTGTCGTTTTTGGCCGAAATTTTGACCCCCTCCGATCATCTTGAAACTCTGGATTCTGACAGAGGGCCACGAGACTTCGACCAGCGCGCAAAAATGGAGGCTCTAGACCCTTCCAGAGCCGAGATATCGGATGTCAAAGTTTTGACCTGAAAAAAAAACATAAGGGGTAACACTGTCGTTTTTGGCCGAAATTTTGACCCCCTCCGATCATCTTGAAACTCTGGATTCTGACAGAGGGCCACGAGACTTCGACCAGCGCGCAAAAATGGAGGCTCTAGACCCTTCCAGAGCCGAGATATCGGATGTCAAAGTTTTGACCTGAAAAAAAAAACATAAGGGGTAACACTGTCGTTTTTGGCCGAAATTTTGACCCCCTCCGATCTTCTTGAAACTCTGGATTCTGACAGAGGGCCACGAGACTTCGACCAGCGCGCAAAAATGGAGGCTCTAGACCATTCCAGAGCCGAGATATCGGATGTCAAAGTTTTGACCTGAAAAAAAAACATAAGGGGTAACACTGTCGTTTTTGGCCGAAATTTTGACCCCCTCCGATCATCTTGAAACTCTGGATTCTGACAGAGGGCCACGAGACTTCGACCAGCGCGCAAAAATGGAGGCTCTAGACCCTTCCAGAGCCGAGATATCGGATGTCAAAGTTTTGACCTGAAAAAAAAAACATAAGGGGTAACACTGTCGTTTTTGGCCGAAATTTTGACCCCCTCCGATCTTCTTGAAACTCTGGATTCTGACAGAGGGCCACGAGACTTCGACCAGCGCGCAAAAATGGAGGCTCTAGACCATTCCAGAGCCGAGATATCGGATGTCAAAGTTTTGACCTGAAAAAAAAACATAAGGGGTAACACTGTCGTTTTTGGCCGAAATTTTGACCCCCTCCGATCTTCTTGAAACTCTGGATTCTGACAGAGGGCCACGAGACTTCGACCAGCGCGCAAAAATGGAGGCTCTAGACCATTCCAGAGCCGAGATATCGGATGTCAAAGTTTTGACCTGAAAAAAAAAAACATAAGGGGTAACACTGTCGTTTTTGGCCGAAATTTTGACCCCCTCCGATCATCTTGAAACTCTGGATTCTGACAGAGGGCCACGAGACTTCGACCAGCGCGCAAAAATGGAGGCTCTAGACCCTTCCAGAGCTGAGATATCGGATGTCAAAGTTTTGACCTGAAAAAAAAACATAAGGGGTAACACTGTCGTTTTTGGCCGAAATTTTGACCCCCTCCGATTTTCTTGAAACTCTGGATTCTGACAGAGGGCCACGAGACTTCGACCAGCGCGCAAAAATGGAGGCTCTAGACCCTTCCAGAGCCGAGATATCGGATGTCAAAGTTTTGACCTGAAAAAAAAAACATAAGGGGTAACACTGTCGTTTTTGGCCGAAATTTTGACCCCCTCCGATTTTCTTGAAACTCTGGATTCTGACAGAGGGCCACGAGACTTCGACCAGCGCGCAAAAATGGAGGCTCTAGACCCTTCCAGAGCCGAGATATCGGATGTCAAAGTTTTGACCTGAAAAAAAAACATAAGGGGTAACACTGTCGTTTTTGGCCGAAATTTTGACCCCCTCCGATCTTCTTGAAACTCTGGATTCTGACAGAGGGCCACGAGACTTCGACCAGCGCGCAAAAATGGAGGCTCTAGACCATTCCAGAGCCGAGATATCGGATGTCAAAGTTTTGACCTGAAAAAAAAATATAAGGGGTAACACTGTCGTTTTTGGCCGAAATTTTGACCCCCTCCGATCATCTTGAAACTCTGGATTCTGACAGAGGGCCACGAGACTTCGACCAGCGCGCAAAAATGGAGGCTCTAGACCCTTCCAGAGCCGAGATATCGGATGTCAAAGTTTTGACCTGAAAAAAAAAAACATAAGGGGTAACACTGTCGTTTTTGGCCGAAATTTTGACCCCCTCCGATCTTCTTGAAACTCTGGATTCTGACAGAGGGCCACGAGACTTCGACCAGCGCGCAAAAATGGAGGCTCTAGACCATTCCAGAGCCGAGATATCGGATGTCAAAGTTTTGACCTGAAAAAAAAAAACATAAGGGGTAACACTGTCGTTTTTGGCCGAAATTTTGACCCCCTCCGATCATCTTGAAACTCTGGATTCTGACAGAGGGCCACGAGACTTCGACCAGCGCGCAAAAATGGAGGCTCTAGACCCTTCCAGAGCCGAGATATCGGATGTCAAAGTTTTGACCTGAAAAAAAAACATAAGGGGTAACACTGTCGTTTTTGGCCGAAATTTTGACCCCCTCCGATCATCTTGAAACTCTGGATTCTGACAGAGGGCCACGAGACTTCGACCAGCGCGCAAAAATGGAGGCTCTAGACCCTTCCAGAGCCGAGATATCGGATGTCAAAGTTTTGACCTGAAAAAAAAACATAAGGGGTAACACTGTCGTTTTTGGCCGAAATTTTGACCCCCTCCGATCTTCTTGAAACTCTGGATTCTGACAGAGGGCCACGAGACTTCGACCAGCGCGCAAAAATGGAGGCTCTAGACCATTCCAGAGCCGAGATATCGGATGTCAAAGTTTTGACCTGAAAAAAAAACATAAGGGGTAACACTGTCGTTTTTGGCCGAAATTTTGACCCCCTCCGATCATCTTGAAACTCTGGATTCTGACAGAGGGCCACGAGACTTCGACCAGCGTGCAAAAATGGAGGCTCTAGACCCTTCCAGAGCCGAGATATCGGATGTCAAAGTTTTGACCTGAAAAAAAAACATAAGGGGTAACACTGTCGTTTTTGGCCGAAATTTTGACCCCCTCCGATCTTCTTGAAACTCTGGATTCTGACAGAGGGCCACGAGACTTCGACCAGCGCGCAAAAATGGTGGCTCTAGACCATTCCAGAGCCGAGATATCGGATGTCAAAGTTTTGACCTGAAAAAAAAACATAAGGGGTAACACTGTCGTTTTTGGCCGAAATTTTGACCCCCTCCGATCTTCTTGAAACTCTGGATTCTGACAGAGGGCCACGAGACTTCGACCAGCGCGCAAAAATGGAGGCTCTAGACCATTCCAGAGCCGAGATATCGGATGTCAAAGTTTTGACCTGAAAAAAAAACATAAGGGGTAACACTGTCGTTTTTGGCCGAAATTTTGACCCCCTCCGATCATCTTGAAACTCTGGATTCTGACAGAGGGCCACGAGACTTCGACCAGCGCGCAAAAATGGAGGCTCTAGACCCTTCCAGAGCCGAGATATCGGATGTCAAAGTTTTGACCTGAAAAAAAAACCATAAGGGGTAACACTGTCGTTTTTGGCCGAAATTTTGACCCCCTCCGATCATCTTGAAACTCTGGATTCTGACAGAGGGCCACGAGACTTCGACCAGCGCGCAAAAATGGAGGCTCTAGACCATTCCAGAGCCGAGATATCGGATGTCAAAGTTTTGACCTGAAAAAAAAACATAAGGGGTAACACTGTCGTTTTTGGCCGAAATTTTGACCCCCTCCGATCATCTTGAAACTCTGGATTCTGACAGAGGGCCACGAGACTTCGACCAGCGCGCAAAAATGGAGGCTCTAGACCCTTCCAGAGCCGAGATATCGGATGTCAAAGTTTTGACCTGAAAAAAAAACATAAGGGGTAACACTGTCGTTTTTGGCCGAAATTTTGACCCCCTCCGATCATCTTGAAACTCTGGATTCTGACAGAGGGCCACGAGACTTCGACCAGCGCGCAAAAATGGAGGCTCTAGACCCTTCCAGAGCCGAGATATCGGATGTCAAAGTTTTGACCTGAAAAAAAAACATAAGGGGTAACACTGTCGTTTTTGGCCGAAATTTTGACCCCCTCCGATCTTCTTGAAACTCTGGATTCTAACAGAGGGCCACGAGACTTCGACCAGCGCGCAAAAATGGAGGCTCTAGACCCTTCCAGAGCCGAGATATCGGATGTCAAAATTTTGACCTGAAAAAAAAACATAAGGGGTAACACTGTCGTTTTTGGCCGAAATTTTGACCCCCTCCGATTTTCTTGAAACTCTGGATTCTGACAGAGGGCCACGAGACTTCGACCAGCGCGCAAAAATGGAGGCTCTAGACCCTTCCAGAGCCGAGATGTCGGATGTCAAAGTTTTGACCTGAAAAAAAAAACATAAGGGGTAACACTGTCGTTTTTGGCCGAAATTTTGACCCCCTCCGATTTTCTTGAAACTCTGGATTCTGACAGAGGGCCACGAGACTTCGACCAGCGCGCAAAAATGGAGGCTCTAGACCCTTCCAGAGCCGAGATATCGGATGTCAAAGTTTTGACCTGAAAAAAAACATAAGGGGTAACACTGTCGTTTTTGGCCGAAATTTTGACCCCCTCCGATCTTCTTGAACTCTGGATTCTGACAGAGGGCCACGAGACTTCGACCAGCGCGCAAAAATGGAGGCTCTAGACCATTCCAGAGCCGAGATATCGGATGTCAAAGTTTTGACCTGAAAAAAAAACATAAGGGGTAACACTGTCGTTTTTGGCCGAAATTTTGACCCCCTCCGATCATCTTGAAACTCTGGATTCTGACAGAGGGCCACGAGACTTCGACCAGCGCGCAAAAATGGAGGCTCTAGACCCTTCCAGAGCCGAGATATCGGATGTCAAAGTTTTGACCTGAAAAAAAAACATAAGGGGTAACACTGTCGTTTTTGGCCGAAATTTTGACCCCCTCCGATCATCTTGAAACTCTGGATTCTGACAGAGGGCCACGAGACTTCGACCAGCGCGCAAAAATGGAGGCTCTAGACCCTTCCAGAGCCGAGATATCGGATGTCAAAGTTTTGACCTGAAAAAAAAACATAAGGGGTAACACTGTCGTTTTTGGCCGAAATTTTGACCCCCTCCGATCTTCTTGAAACTCTGGATTCTGACAGAGGGCCACGAGACTTCGACCAGCGCGCAAAAATGGAGGCTCTAGACCATTCCAGAGCCGAGATATCGGATGTCAAAGTTTTGACCTGAAAAAAAAAACATAAGGGGTAACACTGTCGTTTTTGGCCGAAATTTTGACCCCCTCCGATCATCTTGAAACTCTGGATTCTGACAGAGGGCCACGAGACTTCGACCAGCGCGCAAAAATGGAGGCTCTAGACCCTTCCAGAGCCGAGATATCGGATGTCAAAGTTTTGACCTGAAAAAAAAACATAAGGGGTAACACTGTCGTTTTTGGCCGAAATTTTGACCCCCTCCGATTTTCTTGAAACTCTGGATTCTGACAGAGGGCCACGAGACTTCGACCAGCGCGCAAAAATGGAGGCTCTAGACCCTTCCAGAGCCGAGATATCGGATGTCAAAGTTTTGACCTGAAAAAAAACATAAGGGGTAACACTGTCGTTTTTGGCCGAAATTTTGACCCCCTCCGATTTTCTTGAAACTCTGGATTCTGACAGAGGGCCACGAGACTTCGACCAGCGCGCAAAAATGGAGGCTCTAGACCCTTCCAGAGCCGAGATATCGGATGTCAAAGTTTTGACCTGAAAAAAAAAACATAAGGGGTAACACTGTCGTTTTTGCCGAAATTTTGACCCCCTCCGATCTTCTTGAAACTCTGGATTCTGACAGAGGGCCACGAGACTTCGACCAGCGCTCAAAAATGGAGGCTCTAGACCATTCCAGAGCCGAGATATCGGATGTCAAAGTTTTGACCTGAAAAAAAAAACATAAGGGGTAACACTGTCGTTTTGGCCGAAATTTTGACCCCCTCCGATCATCTTGAAACTCTGGATTCTGACAGAGGGCCACGAGACTTCGACCAGCGCGCAAAAATGGAGGCTCTAGACCATTCCAGAGCCGAGATATCGGATGTCAAAGTTTTGACCTGAAAAAAAAACATAAGGGGTAACACTGTCGTTTTTGGCCGAAATTTTGACCCCCTCCGATCTTCTTGAAACTCTGGATTCTGACAGAGGGCCACGAGACTTCGACCAGCGCGCAAAAATGGAGGCTCTAGACCCTTCCAGAGCCGAGATATCGGATGTCAAAGTTTTGACCTGAAAAAAAAACATAAGGGGTAACACTGTCGTTTTTGGCCGAAATTTTGACCCCCTCCGATTTTCTTGAAACTCTGGATTCTGACAGAGGGCCACGAGACTTCGACCAGCGCGCAAAAATGGAGGCTCTAGACCCTTCCAGAGCCGAGATATCGGATGTCAAAGTTTTGACCTGAAAAAAAAACATAAGGGGTAACACTGTCGTTTTTTGCCGAAATTTTGACCCCCTCCGATCTTCTTGAAACTCTGGATTCTGACAGAGGGCCACGAGACTTCGACCAGCGCTCAAAAATGGAGGCTCTAGACCATTCCAGAGCCGAGATATCGGATGTCAAAGTTTTGACCTGAAAAAAAAACATAAGGGGTAACAATGTCGTTTTTGGCCGAAATTTTGACCCCCTCCGATCATCTTGAAACTCTGGATTCTGACAGAGGGCCACGAGACTTCGACCAGCGCGCAAAAATGGAGGCTCTAGACCCTTCCAGAGCCGAGATATCGGATGTCAAAGTTTTGACCTGAAAAAAAAACATAAGGGGTAACACTGTCGTTTTTGGCCGAAATTTTGACCCCCTCCGATCTTCTTGAAACTCTGGATTCTGACAGAGGGCCACGAGACTTCGACCAGCGCGCAAAAATGGAGGCTCTAGACCCTTCCAGAGCCGAGATATCGGATGTCAAAGTTTTGACCTGAAAAAAAAACATAAGGGGTAACACTGTCGTTTTTGGCCGAAATTTTGACCCCCTCCGATCATCTTGAAACTCTGGATTCTGACAGAGGGCCACGAGACTTCGACCAGCGCGCAAAAATGGAGGCTCTAGACCCTTCCAGAGCCGAGATATCGGATGTCAAAGTTTTGACCTGAAAAAAAAACATAAGGGGTAACACTGTCGTTTTTGGCCGAAATTTTGACCCCCTCCGATCATCTTGAAACTCTGGATTCTGACAGAGGGCCACGAGACTTCGACCAGCGCGCAAAAATGGAGGCTCTAGACCCTTCCAGAGTCGAGATATCGGATGTCAAAGTTTTGACCTGAAAAAAAAAACATAAGGGGTAACACTGTCGTTTTTGGCCGAAATTTTGACCCCCTCCGATCTTCTTGAAACTCTGGATTCTGACAGAGGGCCACGAGACTTCGACCAGCGCGCAAAAATGGAGGCTCTAGACCATTCCAGAGCCGAGATATCGGATGTCAAAGTTTTGACCTGAAAAAAAAACATAAGGGGTAACACTGTCGTTTTTGGCCGAAATTTTGACCCCCTCCGATCATCTTGAAACTCTGGATTCTGACAGAGGGCCACGAGACTTCGACCAGCGCGCAAAAATGGAGGCTCTAGACCCTTCCAGAGCCGAGATATCGGATGTCAAAGTTTTGACCTGAAAAAAAAAACATAAGGGGTAACACTGTCGTTTTTGGCCGAAATTTTGACCCCCTCCGATCATCTTGAAACTCTGGATTCTGACAGAGGGCCACGAGACTTCGACCAGCGCGCAAAAATGGAGGCTCTAGACCCTTCCAGAGCCGAGATATCGGATGTCAAAGTTTTGACCTGAAAAAAAAACATAAGGGGTAACACTGTCGTTTTTGGCCGAAATTTTGACCCCCTCCGATCTTCTTGAAACTCTGGATTCTAACAGAGGGCCACGAGACTTCGACCAGCGCGCAAAAATGGAGGCTCTAGACCCTTCCAGAGCCGAGATATCGGATGTCAAATTTTGACCTGAAAAAAAAACATAAGGGGTAACACTGTCGTTTTTGGCCGAAATTTTGACCCCCTCCGATTTTCTTGAAACTCTGGATTCTGACAGAGGGCCACGAGACTTCGACCAGCGCGCAAAAATGGAGGCTCTAGACCCTTCCAGAGCCGAGATGTCGGATGTCAAAGTTTTGACCTGAAAAAAAAAACATAAGGGGTAACACTGTCGTTTTTGGCCGAAATTTTGACCCCCTCCGATTTTCTTGAAACTCTGGATTCTGACAGAGGGCCACGAGACTTCGACCAGCGCGCAAAAATGGAGGCTCTAGACCCTTCCAGAGCCGAGATATCGGATGTCAAAGTTTTGACCTGAAAAAAAACATAAGGGGTAACACTGTCGTTTTTGGCCGAAATTTTGACCCCCTCCGATCTTCTTGAAACTCTGGATTCTGACAGAGGGCCACGAGACTTCGACCAGCGCGCAAAAATGGAGGCTCTAGACCATTCCAGAGCCGAGATATCGGATGTCAAAGTTTTGACCTGAAAAAAAAACATAAGGGGTAACACTGTCGTTTTTGGCCGAAATTTTGACCCCCTCCGATCATCTTGAAACTCTGGATTCTGACAGAGGGCCACGAGACTTCGACCAGCGCGCAAAAATGGAGGCTCTAGACCCTTCCAGAGCCGAGATATCGGATGTCAAAGTTTTGACCTGAAAAAAAAACATAAGGGGTAACACTGTCGTTTTTGGCCGAAATTTTGACCCCCTCCGATCATCTTGAAACTCTGGATTCTGACAGAGGGCCACGAGACTTCGACCAGCGCGCAAAAATGGAGGCTCTAGACCCTTCCAGAGCCGAGATATCGGATGTCAAAGTTTTGACCTGAAAAAAAAACATAAGGGGTAACACTGTCGTTTTTGGCCGAAATTTTGACCCCCTCCGATCTTCTTGAAACTCTGGATTCTGACAGAGGGCCACGAGACTTCGACCAGCGCGCAAAAATGGAGGCTCTAGACCATTCCAGAGCCGAGATATCGGATGTCAAAGTTTTGACCTGAAAAAAAAACATAAGGGGTAACACTGTCGTTTTTGGCCGAAATTTTGACCCCCTCCGATCATCTTGAAACTCTGGATTCTGACAGAGGGCCACGAGACTTCGACCAGCGCGCAAAAATGGAGGCTCTAGACCTTCAGAGCCGAGATATCGGATGTCAAAGTTTTGAACTGAAAAAAAAAACATAAGGGGTAACACTGTCGTTTTTGGCCGAAATTTTGACCCCCTCCGATCTTCTTGAAACTCTGGATTCTGACAGAGGGCCACGAGACTTCGACCAGCGCGCAAAAATGGAGGCTCTAGACCCTTCCAGAGCCGAGATATCGGATGTCAAAGTTTTGACCTGAAAAAAAAACATAAGGGGTAACACTGTCGTTTTTGGCCGAAATTTTGACCCCCTCCGATTTTCTTGAAACTCTGGATTCTGACAGAGGGCCACGAGACTTCGACCAGCGCGCAAAAATGGAGGCTCTAGACCCTTCCAGAGCCGAGATATCGGATGTCAAAGTTTTGACCTGAAAAAAAAACATAAGGGGTAACACTGTCGTTTTTTGCCGAAATTTTGACCCCCTCCGATCTTCTTGAAACTCTGGATTCTGACAGAGGGCCACGAGACTTCGACCAGCGCTCAAAAATGGAGGCTCTAGACCCTTCCAGAGCCGAGATATCGGATGTCAAAGTTTTGACCTGAAAAAAAAAACATAAGGGGTAACACTGTCGTTTTTGGCCGAAATTTTGACCCCCTCCGATCTTCTTGAAACTCTGGATTCTGACAGAGGGCCACGAGACTTCGACCAGCGCGCAAAAATGGAGGCTCTAGACCCTTCCAGAGCCGAGATATCGGATGTCAAAGTTTTGACCTGAAAAAAAAACATAAGGGGTAACACTGTCGTTTTTGGCCGAAATTTTGACCCCCTCCGATCTTCTTGAAACTCTGGATTCTGACAGAGGGCCACGAGACTTCGACCAGCGCGCAAAAATGGAGGCTCTAGACCCTTCCAGAGCCGAGATATCGGATGTCAAAGTTTTGACCTGAAAAAAAAACATAAGGGGTAACACTGTCGTTTTTGGCCGAAATTTTGACCCCCTCCGATTTTCTTGAAACTCTGGATTCTGACAGAGGGCCACGAGACTTCGACCAGCGCGCAAAAATGGAGGCTCTAGACCCTTCCAGAGCCGAGATATCGGATGTCAAAGTTTTGACCTGAAAAAAAAACATAAGGGGTAACACTGTCGTTTTTTGCCGAAATTTTGACCCCCTCCGATCTTCTTGAAACTCTGGATTCTGACAGAGGGCCACGAGACTTCGACCAGCGCGCAAAAATGGAGGCTCTAGACCCTTCCAGAGCCGAGATATCGGATGTCAAAGTTTTGACCTGAAAAAAAAAACATAAGGGGTAACACTGTCGTTTTTGGCCGAAATTTTGACCCCCTCCGATCATCTTGAAACTCTGGATTCTGACAGAGGGCCACGAGACTTCGACCAGCGCGCAAAAATGGAGGCTCTAGACCCTTCCAGAGCCGAGATATCGGATGTCAAAGTTTTGACCTGAAAAAAAAACATAAGGGGTAACACTGTCGTTTTTGGCCGAAATTTTGACCCCCTCCGATCTTCTTGAAACTCTGGATTCTGACAGAGGGCCACGAGACTTCGACCAGCGCGCAAAAATGGAGGCTCTAGACCCTTCCAGAGCCGAGATATCGGATGTCAAAGTTTTGACCTGAAAAAAAAACATAAGGGGTAACACTGTCGTTTTTGGCCGAAATTTTGACCCCCTCCGATTTTCTTGAAACTCTGGATTCTGACAGAGGGCCACGAGACTTCGACCAGCGCGCAAAAATGGAGGCTCTAGACCCTTCCAGAGCCGAGATATCGGATGTCAAAGTTTTGACCTGAAAAAAAAAACATAAGGGGTAACACTGTCGTTTTTGGCCGAAATTTTGACCCCTCCGATCTTCTTGAAACTCTGGATTCTGACAGAGGGCCACGAGACTTCGACCAGCGCGCAAAAATGGAGGCTCTAGACCCTTCCAGAGCCGAGATATCGGATGTCAAAGTTTTGACCTGAAAAAAAACATAAGGGGTAACACTGTCGTTTTTGGCCGAAATTTTGACCCCCTCCGATCTTCTTGAAACTCTGGATTCTGACAGAGGGCCACGAGACTTCGACCAGCGCGCAAAAATGGAGGCTCTAGACCATTCCAGAGCCGAGATATCGGATGTCAAAGTTTTGACCTGAAAAAAAAAACATAAGGGGTAACACTGTCGTTTTTGGCCGAAATTTTGACCCCCTCCGATCTTCTTGAAACTCTGGATTCTGACAGAGGGCCACGAGACTTCGACCAGCGCGCAAAATGGAGGCTCTAGACCCTTCCAGAGCCGAGATATCGGATGTCAAAGTTTTGACCTGAAAAAAAAACATAAGGGGTAACACTGTCGTTTTTGGCCGAAATTTTGACCCCCTCCGATCATCTTGAAACTCTGGATTCTGACAGAGGGCCACGAGACTTCGACCAGCGCGCAAAAATGGAGGCTCTAGACCCTTCCAGAGCCGAGATATCGGATGTCAAAGTTTTGACCTGAAAAAAAAACATAAGGGGTAACACTGTCGTTTTTGGCCGAAATTTTGACCCCCTCCGATCTTCTTGAAACTCTGGATTCTGACAGAGGGCCACGAGACTTCGACCAGCGCGCAAAAATGGAGGCTCTAGACCCTTCCAGAGCCGAGATATCGGATGTCAAAGTTTTGACCTGAAAAAAAAACATAAGGGGTAACACTGTCGTTTTTGGCCGAAATTTTGACCCCCTCCGATCATCTTGAAACTCTGGATTCTGACAGAGGGCCACGAGACTTCGACCAGCGCGCAAAAATGGAGGCTCTAGACCCTTCCAGAGCCGAGATATCGGATGTCAAAGTTTTGACCTGAAAAAAAAACATAAGGGGTAACACTGTCGTTTTTGGCCGAAATTTTGACCCCCTCCGATCTTCTTGAAACTCTGGATTCTGACAGAGGGCCACGAGACTTCGACCAGCGCGCAAAAATGGAGGCTCTAGACCCTTCCAGAGCCGAGATATCGGATGTCAAAGTTTTGACCTGAAAAAAAAACATAAGGGGTAACACTGTCGTTTTTGGCCGAAATTTTGACCCCCTCCGATTTCTTGAAACTCTGGATTCTGACAGAGGGCCACGAGACTTCGACCAGCGCGCAAAAATGGAGGCTCTAGACCCTTCCAGAGCCGAGATATCGGATGTCAAAGTTTTGACCTGAAAAAAAAACATAAGGGGTAACACTGTCGTTTTTGGCCGAAATTTTGACCCCCTCCGATCTTCTTGAAACTCTGGATTCTGACAGAGGGCCACGAGACTTCGACCAGCGCGCAAAAATGGAGGCTCTAGACCATTCCAGAGCCGAGATATCGGATGTCAAAGTTTTGACCTGAAAAAAAAAACATAAGGGGTAACACTGTCGTTTTTGGCCGAAATTTTGACCCCCTCCGATCATCTTGAAACTCTGGATTCTGACAGAGGGCCACGAGACTTCGACCAGCGCGCAAAAATGGAGGCTCTAGACCCTTCCAGAGCCGAGATATCGGATGTCAAAGTTTTGACCTGAAAAAAAAACATAAGGGGTAACACTGTCGTTTTTGGCCGAAATTTTGACCCCCTCCGATCTTCTTGAAACTCTGGATTCTGACAGAGGGCCACGAGACTTCGACCAGCGCGCAAAAATGGAGGCTCTAGACCCTTCCAGAGCCGAGATATCGGATGTCAAAGTTTTGACCTGAAAAAAAAACATAAGGGGTAACACTGTCGTTTTTGGCCGAAATTTTGACCCCCTCCGATCTTCTTGAAACTCTGGATTCTGACAGAGGGCCACGAGACTTCGACCAGCGCGCAAAAATGGAGGCTCTAGACCCTTCCAGAGCCGAGATATCGGATGTCAAAGTTTTGACCTGAAAAAAAAACATAAGGGGTAACACTGTCGTTTTTGGCCGAAATTTTGACCCCCTCCGATCTTCTTGAAACTCTGGATTCTGACAGAGGGCCACGAGACTTCGACCAGCGCGCAAAAATGGAGGCTCTAGACCCTTCCAGAGCCGAGATATCGGATGTCAAAGTTTTGACCTGAAAAAAAAAACATAAGGGGTAACACTGTCGTTTTTGGCCGAAATTTTGACCCCCTCCGATCTTCTTGAAACTCTGGATTCTGACAGAGGGCCACGAGACTTCGACCAGCGCGCAAAAATGGAGGCTCTAGACCCTTCCAGAGCCGAGATATCGGATGTCAAAGTTTTGACCTGAAAAAAAACATAAGGGGTAACACTGTCGTTTTTGGCCGAAATTTTGACCCCCTCCGATCTTCTTGAAACTCTGGATTCTGACAGAGGGCCACGAGACTTCGACCAGCGCGCAAAAATGGAGGCTCTAGACCCTTCCAGAGCCGAGATATCGGATGTCAAAGTTTTGACCTGAAAAAAAAACATAAGGGGTAACACTGTCGTTTTTGGCCGAAATTTTGACCCCCTCCGATCATCTTGAAACTCTGGATTCTGACAGAGGGCCACGAGACTTCGACCAGCGCGCAAAAATGGAGGCTCTAGACCCTTCCAGAGCCGAGATATCGGATGTCAAAGTTTTGACCTGAAAAAAAAACATAAGGGGTAACACTGTCGTTTTTGGCCGAAATTTTGACCCCCTCCGATCATCTTGAAACTCTGGATTCTGACAGAGGGCCACGAGACTTCGACCAGCGCGCAAAAATGGAGGCTCTAGACCCTTCCAGAGTCGAGATATCGGATGTCAAAGTTTTGACCTGAAAAAAAAACATAAGGGGTAACACTGTCGTTTTTGGCCGAAATTTTGACCCCCTCCGATCTTCTTGAAACTCTGGATTCTGACAGAGGCCACGAGACTTCGACCAGCGCGCAAAAATGGAGGCTCTAGACCCATTCCAGAGCCGAGATATCGGATGTCAAAGTTTTGACCTGAAAAAAAAACATAAGGGGTAACACTGTCGTTTTTGGCCGAAATTTTGACCCCCTCCGATCATCTTGAAACTCTGGATTCTGACAGAGGGCCACGAGACTTCGACCAGCGCGCAAAAATGGAGGCTCTAGACCCTTCCAGAGCCGAGATATCGGATGTCAAAGTTTTGACCTGAAAAAAAAACATAAGGGGTAACACTGTCGTTTTTGGCCGAAATTTTGACCCCCTCCGATCTTCTTGAAACTCTGGATTCTGACAGAGGGCCACGAGACTTCGACCAGCGCGCAAAAATGGAGGCTCTAGACCCTTCCAGAGCCGAGATATCGGATGTCAAAGTTTTGACTGAAAAAAAAACATAAGGGGTAACACTGTCGTTTTTGGCCGAAATTTTGACCCCCTCCGATCATCTTGAAACTCTGGATTCTAACAGAGGGCCACGAGACTTCGACCAGCGCGCAAAAATGGAGGCTCTAGACCCTTCCAGAGCCGAGATATCGGATGTCAAAGTTTTGACCTGAAAAAAAAACATAAGGGGTAACACTGTCGTTTTTGGCCGAAATTTTGACCCCCTCCGATCTTCTTGAAACTCTGGATTCTGACAGAGGGCCACGAGACTTCGACCAGCGCGCAAAAATGGAGGCTCTAGACCCTTCAGAGCCGAGATATCGGATGTCAAAGTTTTGACCTGAAAAAAAAAACATAAGGGGTAACACTGTCGTTTTTGGCCGAAATTTTGACCCCCTCCGATTTTCTTGAAACTCTGGATTCTGACAGAGGGCCACGAGACTTCGACCAGCGCGCAAAAAATGGAGGCTCTAGACCCTTCCAGAGCCGAGATATCGGATGTCAAAGTTTTGACCTGAAAAAAAACATAAGGGGTAACACTGTCGTTTTTGGCCGAAATTTTGACCCCCTCCGATCTTCTTGAAACTCTGGATTCTGACAGAGGGCCACGAGACTTCGACCAGCGCGCAAAAATGGAGGCTCTAGACCATTCCAGAGCCGAGATATCGGATGTCAAAGTTTTGACCTGAAAAAAAAACATAAGGGGTAACACTGTCGTTTTTGGCCGAAATTTTGACCCCCTCCGATCTTCTTGAAACTCTGGATTCTGACAGAGGGCCACGAGACTTCGACCAGCGCGCAAAAATGGAGGCTCTAGACCCTTCCAGAGCCGAGATATCGGATGTCAAAGTTTTGACCTGAAAAAAAAACATAAGGGGTAACACTGTCGTTTTTGGCCGAAATTTGACCCCCTCCGATCATCTTGAAACTCTGGATTCTGACAGAGGGCCACGAGACTTCGACCAGCGCGCAAAAATGGAGGCTCTAGACCCTTCCAGAGCCGAGATATCGGATGTCAAAGTTTTGACCTGAAAAAAAAAACATAAGGGGTAACACTGTCGTTTTTGGCCGAAATTTTGACCCCCTCCGATCTTCTTGAAACTCTGGATTCTGACAGAGGGCCACGAGACTTCGACCAGCGCGCAAAAATGGAGGCTCTAGACCCTTCCAGAGCCGAGATATCGGATGTCAAAGTTTTGACCTGAAAAAAAAACATAAGGGGTAACACTGTCGTTTTTGGCCGAAATTTTGACCCCCTCCGATCATCTTGAAACTCTGGATTCTGACAGAGGGCCACGAGACTTCGACCAGCGCGCAAAAATGGAGGCTCTAGACCCTTCCAGAGCCGAGATATCGGATGTCAAAGTTTTGACCTGAAAAAAAAAACATAAGGGGTAACACTGTCGTTTTTGGCCGAAATTTTGACCCCCTCCGATCTTCTTGAAACTCTGGATTCTGACAGAGGGCCACGAGACTTCGACCAGCGCGCAAAAATGGAGGCTCTAGACCCTTCCAGAGCCGAGATATCGGATGTCAAAGTTTTGACCTGAAAAAAAAACATAAGGGGTAACACTGTCGTTTTTGGCCGAAATTTTGACCCCCTCCGATCTTCTTGAAACTCTGGATTCTGACAGAGGGCCACGAGACTTCGACCAGCGCGCAAAAATGGAGGCTCTAGACCCTTCCAGAGCCGAGATATCGGATGTCAAAGTTTTGACCTGAAAAAAAAAACATAAGGGGTAACACTGTCGTTTTTTGCCGAAATTTTGACCCCCTCCGATCTTCTTGAAACTCTGGATTCTGACAGAGGGCCACGAGACTTCGACCAGCGCGCAAAAATGGAGGCTCTAGACCATTCCAGAGCCGAGATATCGGATGTCAAAGTTTTGACCTGAAAAAAAAACATAAGGGGTAACACTGTCGTTTTTGCCGAAATTTTGACCCCCTCCGATCTTCTCGAAACTCTGGATTCTGACAGAGGGCCACGAGACTTCGACCAGCGCGCAAAAATGGAGGCTCTAGACCCTTCCAGAGCCGAGATATCGGATGTCAAAGTTTTGACATGAAAAAAAAACATAAGGGGTAACACTGTCGTTTTTGGCCGAAATTTTGACCCCCTCCGATCTTCTCGAAACTCTGGATTCTGACAGAGGGCCACGAGACTTCGACCAGCGCGCAAAAATGGAGGCTCTAGACCCTTCCAGAGCCGAGATATCGGATGTCAAAGTTTTGACCTGAAAAAAAAACATAAGGGGTAACACTGTCGTTTTTGGCCGAAATTTTGACCCCCTCCGATCTTCTCGAAACTCTGGATTCTGACAGAGGGCCACGAGACTTCGACCAGCGCGCAAAAATGGAGGCTCTAGACCCTTCCAGAGCCGAGATATCGGATGTCAAAGTTTTGACCTGAAAAAAAAACATAAGGGGTAACACTGTCGTTTTTGGCCGAAATTTTGACCCCCTCCGATCTTCTCGAAACTCTGGATTCTGACAGAGGGCCACGAGACTTCGACCAGCGCGCAAAAATGGAGGCTCTAGACCCTTCCAGAGCCGAGATATCGGATGTCAAAGTTTTGACCTGAAAAAAAAACATAAGGGGTAACACTGTCGTTTTTGGCCGAAATTTTGACCCCCTCCGATCTTCTCGAAACTCTGGATTCTGACAGAGGGCCACGAGACTTCGACCAGCGCGCAAAAATGGAGGCTCTAGACCCTTCCAGAGCCGAGATAACGGATGTCAAAGTTTTGACCTGAAAAAAAAACATAAGGGGTAACACTGTCGTTTTTGGCCGAAATTTTGACCCCCTCCGATCTTCTCGAAACTCTGGATTCTGACAGAGGGCCACGAGACTTCGACCAGCGCGCAAAAATGGAGGCTCTAGACCCTTCCAGAGCCGAGATATCGGATGTCAAAGTTTTGAC